>VZQC01000197.1:4052296-4291389 GCA_009823505.1 Rhizomys pruinosus | reverse complement strand
ATTTGTTTTTTTTTTTTTTTTTTTTTTTTTATTTGCACCATTTTTTAAAATTTTATTTATTAAAAAAATAAATAAAATAAATGTATTATTTCTGTATGTGTATGAATGTACTGTCTGCATGCAGGTGTGTGCACCCGTGTCGTGCAATACCGCGGAAGTCAGAAGAGGGTGTCAGATTCCCCTGGAACTGGAGTTCTGGACTTGGAGTTTCAGACGGTTCTCGGCCGCCATGTGGGTGCTGGGGATTGAACCCGGGTCCTCTGTAAGAGCGGTCAGTGCTCTTAACCGCCAGGCCATCTCTCCAGCCCCACAGTTCAGTCTTTTAAAAAATGTTTTTACAATAAAGTTTGTAATGAATTCCCAGATTCAGAAGGGCCAGTGGTCTGAGCTTCTTGATACAGAGCTTTAGATACTAACTTAACTTGTGTCTAGACCTTTTACTGTCTAGTTTTTACCAAGTCTCCATGGTAAAATATTTAAGTCTACACACAAATGAAGAATCTAGCTCATCCTGTAAAAGCTGCTGACTTTTGTTTGAAAAGTGTTGTTCTTGTTTGAAAATTTGCAGAGCTTTATGGGATAAGAGGGTAAGCTGGACCACTTTTACAGGCCCAGGGAGTTCAGCAGGAAGGCAAATCCCAGAAGAACCAAAACACACTGATAACACCCCCACTTCAGGAAAGGAAAAAGACATAGGCTTTGGTGAACTTCTTAGTAAGCTATGTCTAGTTCTGACCCAGTTTTTGCAATAGGACAACTAAATAATTACTTGGCAAACCCCAGCAAGGCCTTGCCTCCAGCTTATTGGTTCTGAAGAAATGAAGAGCCCTGCAGGTCATTTTATAATATGACACCTTCTTTTGCCCCTGATAGTGATGATGCTGTGCTCTGAAATGGCCAGGATACACCACTCCTGGTTGTCTTTGTAGCCAAAAGCATTAAGATGATTGGGTATGCTATGTGTGTCTATGAGAAAGAGACAGAGACAGACAGAGACAAACTCAAAAAGGGTCACAAGTGCAGTTTATGGCTCCAAATAACCATGTTCTTGACCTGTTTTGCATGTTTCCAACAAAGCCTAACCAAAGGCTACACTGTAAAAGCCCATCTCTAAAAAGCACACATCAGACATGCAGATTGCCCCAACAATGCCCAAAGCTAGGATCTGGGCATCCACTTTTTTTTAAAGTTTTAGTTTTTGTTTTTGTTTTTGTTTTTTTTTTTTTGAGAAAACCCATTGGAAACCCAGTGTTCATCAACTGTACTGCAGGTTATTTTTTAGGAAGCTAAGAGGACAAATGCCAGTTTAAAGGTCACCCTAATTGTGTGCCCAGCAAGAATACAAGTAACTCTCAACTCCAAGCCTGGTACAATTTTTGTTTTGTTTTTTTTTTTTTTTTGGTCTTTTTGAGACAGGGTCTCCCTGTAGTCCCAGCTGTCCTGGAACTCACTCTGTAGAGCAGGCTGGCCTTGAACTCACAAAGATAAGATCCACCTGCCTCTGCCTCCCAAGTGCTAGGATTAAAGGCATGCACCACCATGCCTGGCTTTTTTGTTTTTGTTTTTGTTTTTTCAAACCTGGTACAATTTAAAGAGGGGAAGGAACTCAGGTTCTTGTTAAAGGTGAATGACATATTTAATTGTAACAAGATGAAGAGAATGGGAAAGAAAGTTCCAAGTCAATGTCTGGTAAATGTATTCATTTATGTTTTAGGAGTTTGCATTTTTGTCTTGGTGACAACCTGCTATTAGGGTACAAGTTTCCTACTATTTCCCTAAGTTACAAAGTTTGTTTTACTCCAATTGTCTGCATCAAATATTGTTAATGAGGCACAATATTCACTCCTATGCCAAAAGGAAAAGGTATATTGTAAGTCAGGAAATCACACCATCTACATTGGAAATTTAACTTGCTTCCCTGGTTTTCCACATTTAATGCATTCAGAACTATAACTATGGTTTAAAAGAATTAAAACTATTCACTTGGAACCAAATTTGCTATATTGTAAATAAGTCTCTCTTTTGAGGTAAGGAGAAAAAAAAGGTTATTTTGATGCCTAAGGATATTCAATATCAGATTACACGTTTAACTACCGCCTAAGTTTTTATTATTTTCTTTTCAAAAGAATTTTCACAAACTATGTTAAATAGGAGGGAAACTGAGATGCTGTAGGCACTCCTAATTGTTAAAGGGGACATCTGTGGCCCTTTACTGTGTGAGAAGCCCATTATCTGATGAAGAATTTGACCCAGTGAAAATTATCTCCTAACAAATGGGCTCTGAAGCTAGACAAGCTCTAAAAATATTTCAATACAGAATATAAGAATATCTCATTTTTTCAAATATACCAAAAAGGCAGTTCAAAAAATTTATCATGCAAATACAAAGTATGGAGTTGGAAGTGTAGCTCAAGTGGTAGAGTGCCTGTTTGGCATTCAGACACAAAGCTGTCAGTTTGATCCTGGCGTAAACCATGCAAGGGGGCACAAGCTTATAATCCCAGCACTTGGGAGATGGAGGCATAAGAATCAGAAGTTCAAGATCATACCTGGCTGCATCTGGAAAGACCAGCCTGGGCTACATGAGAACCTGTCTCAAACAAACAAAATCCTACACTTAATATAACACTTTAAATCTCATGACATATTTTCTCTTCCAGCAAAGCGGACTCTAAGAACCAATTTTACTTTCAGTTAGCCCCGAAAGTATTTCTATAGCCCTGTCTCACTGCTATGAGACACAAAGGAAGTGATTGGTCCTGCATCAGAAACTGGATAGGAACCAATAATATGCAGGGAAATCAGAGCCAGATAGCATGTGGTGAGACAGAACTGGACTGCCTGGGTCCTCAACCTCATCTGGCATTTACAGGACGACCTAAGATGCTCAAGTTCCTTAGCTTAATACCTCAGGCTCCTCAGGTAAAATGGTGGTAATAATGCATTGAACAGTTTTTGCAAAATTTCTCTGAATGATGAATGACATAGCCTGCATAAAGTATCAGAAAAGGCTTACTGGAGAGATGGCTCAGCGGTTAAGAGCACCGACTGCTCTTGCAGAGGACCAGGGTCCGATTCCCAGCACCCACATGGCGACTTAGAACCATCTTTAACTCTAGTTCCAGGGTAATCCAATGCTCTCTTCTGAACTCCGAGGCATTGCACAACATGGGTGCACCAACCTACATATAGACAGTACACTCATACACATAAAAAATAATAAATAATTTTTAAAAAGAGAAAAGGCTTACTATGAAATAAGCACCTTCCATGCACTGTTAGCATCACATGAGTTCTGAGTGTCTGTGGTCAGACAAAGAGCTCAGAAGAAGTAAGGAAGGGTAGTAAAATATGAGGGATAGGCAGGGAAGACTTCCTGTAGGCTGTGGGACCTAAGCTGGATGTGGAAAAATTGAGTCAGGAGGTACATATTCCAGATGAAGAGAGCCACTGCAGCAGAAAGTCACAGCCAAAGGTAAAACCAGGAGGTTTAAATTTAAATGAGGAAAATGGGCTCACTACAACCGAGCTCCTCTTCCCTGACCTCAAGTTAACTGAGATTGGGAGAAGAGGGTTTGCTACACCTGTTGCTGTGTTCCTGGGATTCAACACCCAGTCCATTCTTAGGTACTATGAATGCAAACTCTCTCAGGAATGTCTGTTCTCTGCTCTTGGAATAGTGAAAGGATAACAAAAATAAAAAGATAAGCAATTTTTTTCCTGCAGTTTGATGGGTGGAATATGTCACTTGACATCAACTTGCATCTCATCTTCATCTGTTCTTTTAGTGGAGTTACTAATGAGGTGAGAACTAAGAAGGGTGAGGGACAACACAGATTCCATCCTTCAATTTCATTCTCTACCAGCAGCTTGGGCCACAATCTATGTAAGACAGTATACTTGCTGGGCTGGAGAGATGGCCTAGCGGTTAAGAGCACCGACCGCTCTTGCAGAGGACCCGGGTTCGATCCCCAGCACCCACATGGCGGCCAAGAGCCGTCTGAAACTCCAATTCCAGGAGAGCTCCAGTTCCAGGGGAGTCCGACACCCTCTTCTGACCTCCGCGGCGTTGCACATCACGGGTGCACAGACTTGCATGCAGACAATACATTCATACACATATGGAAATAAATAAAATTAAAAAAAATTAAAAAAAAAAAGACAGTATACTTGCTAAGTAACTTCAGAATAGACATCCCAACCCCAGCCTGCCTAGCCTGTTCTGCCAATGATATACTCACAAACCACTAAGAAAAATAGGTATCTGGACTACTTTATTAAACAGTACCAATGCATCAGTTGCATTTCTAGGGAAGGATGCTGTAAGCATTTATTTAACTGAGATATTAACTTAGATTTCCTCCACTACCAATTAAGAAACCGTAACACCAAAACAAGTGGGAGTAATTCACAGTCCTCATCCCAAGAGACAAAGTGACTTTCATTTCGACTAGAGGGCCCTGGAGAGAAAACTAGTTTGCTAACCTAAGTTGGCAAAGTTTTGTTTTCCCTCTGCACTATTAGAATAGACAAGAGTTGGAAACAACAGAGCTCTGTTGATCATTTTCTGAACCAAACACCTGGAGCTCTCAGGGGTACGAAGCTTTGTGAAGAAAGGCTAGTTTCCTCTGATCCAAGAGCTGTAATTCTGAAGTATTTGCACAGAAGAATCTAAGGTTCTGAAGCTAAAGCAATCCTCCAAATATTTACAAATTGAAACCATTTCTGTCTCAACTGTTTTGTTTTAATACACCTAATTTGTCCCGGGAACCACAGCACTAACACTAAAAGCAGCTTTTCAAACAAAGTAGCTCAAGTAAAACCACCCACGAGCATATTCTCAACACCCAGAACTATCTCCAAAAGAAAGCAAGCTAGAATTCAAATTCCACTGAAGGATGTGACCCACCACGCCTCTTCTCTATCATTTTTCCCACTATGATTTACACATCCAAAATGCGCAGGATCTGACCACTGGATAACAGCCTTGCCAGTAACGGACAAATATTCTCTTGTACGGTCAGCCTAGAACAACAGATCCTGTTTGTAGAATAACTATCCCAGATGAGAGGCCTGCTGTCTCCCAGCATTTCTGGGAACCACTGGTAGATTGGCAAAACCTTCTAACTATCTTTGCCTTGGTCTTTCCTGCCATACACCTGGGAAAATGATATGGCCCAAGAACAGTATAACTAATAACAATATCTACTTTTGGGTGATAGGAAACTGTAACTAGGAAAACAATAGCCTATGCAGGTGAATGTATTCCAAAGTAAATATTTACAAAATAATGGTATATAAAATACATCATATTTTAAACTCATGGAAGGAATTTTATACTACACAAGAGTTTGACTTTTAGGCCACCATGACACGCTTGACAGAAAACTAAGAGGAAGTTATAACAAATGACATATCAGTAGAAAGAATAAAAACCTTGGATTTCTAATCAATTCTGCTACTTAATATTAATTAGACAAATGCTGTGAAGATAAGACAAAGAGCCTGCCTGCCCACAAGTGACTCAGCATCCAGAAGCAGAGACAACAGAAATGTAGGGCATTTCTCTGAGATGATAAACTCTAGGAGGAAAAAACAGTACGTGATGACTTCTGCTATGCTTTCTCATGAGGATGTAACTATCGACTTAAGGCATGATGATGTTAACCACTTGGCACACAACAACCAAGCATTTACCTGCACATGAATGCACATGCACAGACACTCCTATGTGCATTTCTGTGAGATAATGCACTTGGAATTAAATGCAAGCAGACAAGAAACAAAAAAAAATAAGTTACAAATAACTGTATTCATGAAGAATCTGAAAATCACAAAATCTAGAAAATTATTTCTGTCTAAAGCTTAAAAGTCCAGATACTGGAATAATAGTATAAACAGTATTATAAATTTTAAAAATAGTAAATATAAACCTGGCATGGTGGTGCACACCTTTAATCTCAGTACTGGGGCGGCAAGAAGCAGGTAGATTGCTGTGGGTTTGAGGTCAGCCTGGTCTACACAGCGAGCACAAGATTAGCCAGCTACATAGTAAGACCCTGTCTTAAACTAATTAAAAAGTAATATAGCTAGCTACCTTGACCACTCTAACACTGCCCCCGCCCCAAGAATCAGGCTATTTTGCAATATAAATAAGCCTCAGCTAACAGAAGTGATTGTTGTAGTGTTGCAGACTGGGTTTAAACCCTCATCCTCAGACTATATGGAGGGGGTGTCAGTTTTAGAATAACTAGACTTTACATCTAGAATCGCCTTTAGGAAATATCTAAACTCCTCTCCCCATATTACCAATGTGATGACATAGGGCCCCTGAGGCAAAGGGTAAACCCAGGTCAGCAGCCTGTGCAGGACCTGAGGCTCCTAGTTCCCAGCCTCCTGAGCTTCGCCTTCAAGGACCAACGCCAGCTGGAGTTCAGGTTTTATGAAAATCATGATGATGACAGTGACTTCCCAACTTCAACTTCACTTATTAATTGCCCCTTCATTTTCAGGTAACAGCGCCAATTGGCGACAGGGGAGCTCTCTACAGAACTGGAGAGTGCCCTTATTAAGAACGCTGCCTCCAACACTATTAGCTGTGTTTGGCGGAAAGGGAGAAGATGCAGTTTGCTGGAGGAAAGACATCCTTCAAATTGCAACCTTCAGTTTGCCTCAGGAAAAACGCCCAAACCATTCGTTTTGAGATGATGTATCGGCACGTGAGAGGGAGAAGGGTCCAAAAACTGTGTCCAAGTTATTAGGGAATAGGGAGAGTCCCTGGGCTGAGAAGGGTGAGGAGGAAGGAGCAGCTGGGCCCAGGGCAAACAGTTGACCACACCCACCGGCCACGCCCTCCCAGCTGCCCGCAGAGCCACAACGAATTGAAACAGCAGTGCGAGCAGTTAAGATTCCAAAAGCAGAAGTTGCCATAGTAACCGGATTCGTCTTGCAGGGCAAACTATGCTTCAATTCACTGGGTCCTGCTAGAATCTCAAGAAACTACCGATTCAATGGGGGCAAAACCACGGGGTGGCATTTGCTTTTGATGCTCCCCACACCCCGAGGCTGACGATGGGTAGAGCGAATTGGAGTACAGGAATCTATTCCTGAACCCACTAAAATATTTTATGAGGACAAGAGAAGGAACGAACCCCTCAAATGCAGGCAGAAAGCAATATGCAAAGAGGCGGAAGCAAGGTTTGATGAATGACTAAACGAACGAATGAAGCCGACAGAAAAGGGGGACTTTAGAGTTGTCGGGCCTCTACTGGCTCACGTCCCCCAGTAGAGGACAAGCCGATCCCAAGCAGTTGGGCTGGGGCACCAGATGGGTAAATTCGATTATCCCAGCTTGTTGCTGTCCCAACGAACCGTACCATTAGATCACCCGCACCCCACTACCCCTGGAGTTCCGGGGCCGCCCGTTGCCCTTTTGCAGGGCGCGAGTCAGTACAGCGAAGGCTGAGACCCGCCCTCCGAAGAGGGCGGCGTGGCCGGGAACCCGGTCCATCGCGGCCACCTCCCTCCGCTGCCCGCCGACCCGCTCCCGGCCTCGGCCGCGCCCGGCTCCCCTCTGCTCTCGTCAAACACAAGCTCCGACTCTGCCCGGCCTCCATCCACCCGCGCGGTTTCCCGTGGGGCTGGAAGCGGAGGTGCCAGGATGGCGGGGGGCTCTGCCTGGCCGCGGAGTGGCCCCCGGCCCGCCTTCCCCGCCACCGCCCGCCCCCCAAGCCTGCGTCTCCAACCAGCCGCTCGCAGCCCCGGCCCCGGCCGCAGTGCCCGGCCCCGGGCAGCCCTCGGCCGAGAGGAGAGCGGTATCGGGCCGGCTCCGGGCCAGCCGAGGGAGAGAGGCAGGACCCCGAGCGCGCGGACGCCGTCCTCCCGCTCGCCCCGACCAGTGCGGCGCTGCAGCCATTTTCCAAAACCCAGCCTGGCAGCCCACAGCGGTCTCGGTCCGTTCCCACCCAGAGCCAACCTGAAGGACGGGTTTAATATTTACCTACTGGTCGCGGAGCTCCGGGCGAGCGGCAGGAAGGCGCGCCGCCAAGCCAGCGCGCCGCCAAAACCTGCACGCCCACCCCCGCGCCACCACACGCTGCCACCTAATGAATGAGCGCGGCGGGCAACACGGCGCGCCCCCCTTACCTGAGCAGCCCCTGCATGCTGGAAAGGCCGCTCTGCACTCTCGGTACAATGGGATCTGGTTAAACAGTTTCCTTCACTGAGGCTCGTAGGTTACCAACTCGCAGGTGACATCACCCTCTCCTGGCCTGATAGGATACAATGTGGCGCCTACTGCGCATGGACTCCTCAGTCGGGCCCACAGACTTCTGGGAGATGTAGTTCTTATCCTGTAGACTACCCGAAATAGCTTCTCCTTCTATACCCTGAAGAACTACATTTCCCAAGGTGCACTTGGGACTTTCCGATCCCTCCCTCAGCCCCGCCCCCCGGACCCACCTCCTCCCCGCCCTCCCGCCTCCAAAAGCCAAAGGTGGTGGGTCTCCCTGGAGTGTTGCTGCGGACAGCTTGGCCAGAGGGAGGGGCATCCTGTGATTGTGCCCTTTGACTTGACCTCTGTTCCTCCCGGTGCGCGCTGCGAGGGCCGAGAGTGGTCCTGGACTCGAGCGCACCGGCCAAGCACCTCTGATCTTCGGCCAAGCACCTCTGATCTTCGGCCGGACTCTCCTGCCCCCAGCTGGGAAGGGTTTTATTAAAGCCTTTCTCAGCTTTCCCCAGTCAAAGCCATTAATATCTAGGACGCTGGGTTAAATGCCGGGCTGGTATTTATTTACCGGTGTGCCCAAGCCTCAAACAACGCCTGCCGAGACTTCCATTGCACCACGGTTGGTTCACTGATCCTTTTTTCTTTCATTCTCCGTTTTTTTGTTTTTTTTTTTAACAGAAACCGACTGACCAAGAAGAACGCCGCGGATATTAGTCGGCTGAACTAACAGAATAACTGGCGACTGTCACTAACGAAAATGCAATGTAATAAGACAGTCACCGGAACCCTCGGTCCTGGAGCTGCTGCAGCAGCAGAGATAACACTATCTGCAGCCATGCTTTTGTTCATCCCTACCGGGACTTCCCGCTCTGATGGCTCTCAACTCCTCCAAGTCTAAAGTGTTAGTAATTTACGTAGACATAAATTTTAAAATCCACAATGCCTCCTCTATCCCCACACTTTCCCCTTCAAAAGAAAAAAATTTTGAAGACCTTAAAGCAAACCAATGCCCTTCCAGATCTGCCCTGATGCTCACACACCTAATGTGTACTCAAAGGTAAACAAAGGTGCGTAGTGGAATTCTGACCCATTTGACAGCTTTTGGGTTTAATACTTAAGAAGTTTTCTGTGTCGTTATCTTACTATTCAACAAATACCAAACATTATGAAAAATTAACATAGGAAGCAAATTTCCAGTGTCTTTTTACATGAAAGATCTATTTATTCAAGTTTTAATGGCACTTCTGTGTTTCAGTCATATATAAGGATCAGCTCACATGCCCACTTCCATGAGCAAAATTAAGATTTTGCCTCTCAGGAAATAAATATTGACAATTAAGATTTCAAATAACTCTTCACCTAGTTGTTGATAGAAATCTTATCAGTTATCTTCTTTTCTGCTTGACCCACTAATTTAGGTTCAAGTGAAAAATATTCCTGGAATTAGTTGAGGATCTCAGGGGAGAGGGAAATGCTTTATTCTGATGAAAAAGGTGGTTTGGTGCTGATTTTGATTTTCTTTTGATAAGCCTGTTCTTTACAGACCAGACCCATTTTCTCCACTGAAGGAGGACAACTTTGTTGCTCTTCTGTTTCTGTCCATTTCAAATATTATCTTAAATGGAACCCAGACAATACAAATGTTCCACTGGCCATCAGATCAAGGGTGCAAGCAGTGATACTCTGGGCTAATGGGTTGGCTTAATGTATTGCACAGTTCTTTGTGGAAAAATATCCAGAAAGAAACTTGACCTGGGATGATTCTAAAAGCTCTCTCAATCTTATAACTGTGGAAGGCTTTTAGATGGAAACATAATCAGTGAGCCTGAAATTTATTGAGTCAATAAATTGAACTTGGAGCCCTTCTATAAGGCAAGGCTTATCCTTGCAGATTAAAGCACATTGCTGAGACACACTCAGAGAAATAATTTCACAGGAGTAGAGCAAGTTCTCTCTGCTCTCAGCAGCAAAGAAAAGGAATTGACTTTTGCCTGAAGAAAAAGAATCCATCCTCTCTAGTAGTATTTCAGGGGTGTGTCAGATGGCATAGTCCATCTCCACATATAAAGGACAGCATGCACAATAGACTCCCAAGAATGTGCAGATGTGAGCTTTCTATCAAATAACTATAAATACAGATGATAGATAGATAGATAGATAGATAGATAGATAGATAGATAGATAGATACAGTAGAAGTGTTTGGAAACATTTTTCTGTGAGGGGTGATAGATTTAAACTGATCCCTGCACACTGTTGGATTGGTAACCAAGGGAAACAAAGATGGCTCTTTAGCATCAAACATGCTGTCTATAGACCTGAATCCAACAGAATCTTTTTTTTTTTTTTTTTTTTTTTTTTTTATCAATGTTGAGACAGCATCTCCCTGTAGATCTGGCTCTCCTGGAACTCACTATGTAGACCAGGCTGGCCTTGAACTCACAGAGATCTGCCTCCCTCGGCCTCCTGAGTGCTGGGATTAAAGGTGTGGCATGAGCCACCATGCTGGGCCAGCAGAATCTTAAATGTTACTATAAACACACACACACACACACACACACACACACACACACAGTATATGTCTGATTTTAATACTTTCTAGGTGACTCAGCCTCAGAAAACATGAAAAAACACCCATTCCTATTAGCTTAATTTATATTCTGAGACAAAAGGGTTTCTTTACTCTGTTTCCTTTTATTTTTAAACAACTGCTATTCTGGAATGGTCTTATAAAATGCCTCATCTAACAATCATGGACTATTAATTAGGAACCCGTGGTATCAATGAGAATAGACTGTCTGTATGGAGCAGGGGGACAAAGGGATCACGGGGCATGTTGCTGGTATTTCAAAACAACCAACCTCTGCTCTGGTTACAAGGTTTTACTTAAGGGAGGAAATGAAACATCAATAGAGAAAATGAATGTTTATGCCCTTACATGTGTTGTCCTCTAACAGCCTGGTGTTTCACAACAATTATGGTTGTATGTTGAGCCTGGATTTGGGATTGTGCTGTTTTACTATTTTTAGCCCTGCAACTTTGCTGAAATGTGTTGTTTGTTCCCTCTGAGCCTCAGTTTCCTTACTTACAAAGTAGAATTACCAAGAAGACTTCATGGTTTTGAGTATTAGGAGAGACATGTAGAAACTTTTATAAAGCAGAGTTGGTGATTTATAGAGATGTTTTAATATAGGCTTAAGCATGAGGGTTGAGAGAAAGGGCGGCTCTCAGAAAAAAGTAGGGCTCACCTGAAAGCAGGGATATGGCCTTCTCAAAGAGGAGTCACAGCAAGTAAGATACACTCAAGTGTGACAGTCAACATCAAAACTCCTGAAACTGAAAGAACTGTACAACTGTTGGTCCTTATTTTTTTTAATTTTTTTTATTAATTTTATTTATTTCCGTATGTGTATGAATGTACTGTCTGCATGCAAGTCTGTACACCCGTGTCGTGCAATGCCGCGGAGGTCAGAAGAGGGTCTCGGAACTGGAGTTCTCCTGGAATTGGAGTTTCAGACGGTTCTCAGCCGCCATGTGGATGCTGGGGATCGAACCCAGGTCCTCTGAAAGAGCGGTCGGCGCTCTTAACCGCTAGGCCATCTCTCCAGCCCTGGTCCTTATTTTTTAATATTTTGTTTATTTTTATTTTACATAAATTTTGCCTACATGTATGTAAATTTTTATGTAAATTATTTTGCCTACATGTATGTAAATTATTTTGCCTACATGTATGTAAAATTATTATTTTTGCCTACATGGATGTAAGTTTTTATGTAAATTTGTTCTACATGTATTTTGCCCACATGTATGTAAATTAGCACCCATGTCATGCAGTGTGCCCACAGAGGTCAGAAGAGGAAGTCAGATACCCTGGAACTGTAGTTACTAACAGTTGTTAGCTGCCATGTGGGTGCTGGGAATCAAACCTGGGTCCTCTGCAAGAACAACCAGTGCTCTTAACCACTGAACCATCTGTTCACCCCCCCAAAATGCTAGTCTTTATTTTCCTCTCCAATTTTTCCGTGAAGATTATATCAGAAATATCAGGCCTAATTTTGGAACAAGTTAATTAAAGCCTGTTTAAATCAATGCACATAAGGGCAATAAATGATGAGGAATTTTGTTGTACTCTAGTCCGCAAGTAGGCAAAATAAACCAAGAAGGGGGGAAAAAAATAGAACTCCAGCATTGAGCAGTACTGTTCCTTGCTTATTCTCAGACCTGACAGTGTCCACTGTCATCTGTCACCAGGAGGCAGTCCCAAGCATCCTGGCATGGAGGGACCCTTCTGGGAGAATGGAAACAGGAAGGGAGAGCCTCGGTCTTTCTCCTCCTCAGAGAAGCACTGGGTGATGGGTCTGATGGCAGCAGCTCCATTTGCCGTTGTCTGCGAAGGTTCCAGCTTCTTCCAGATCACTCCAGCCTCTATTAACAGCATCATTTCCTTTTGTCCTTCCAGCGTAGGAGTGGGGATAGCCTCTTCCTGCTCCTACTGAGGTCTTTGGGGATAGCCTCTTCCTGCTCCTACCGAGGTCTTTTGTCACCAATGTGACCAGAGATTGTCTTCTATTTGATTATCTGTGTTTAAAATAATTACAATGTTTTTGGTGTTTTAATGAAACTTTGTAACTAATAGTCTCATTTCTTAAAGTTCCTTTAGAGACAAACAGAAACTTTTTATGCCAGTTATGCAAAGAACTTATCTAGTAGCCTTTATCTGAGTGAATGAGAGCCAGACCAGTTCTGGGTCCCTGTGCAATGGTTTTTAGACCTTCTCTAGGAGCCCTAGTCTCTGTGGGGTGTTGTTGTCCTTTTGTTGTTTGTTTTGTTGTTATTTGTTGTTGTTTTGTTCCACATGTCAAATTCCTGATTAAGCTGATTGTCCAGTCTCAGAGCAGCTATTCCTAATTTCCTATCCACAGATGTTCTTCTTGAGGTGTGGCTCCCTGGAAGAACAGCATTGACATTACCTCAGAACTCATGAAGAACACCTCCCCCCAGCACTCACAGTTTGTATTTTTTGTTTTTGTTGTTTTTTGTTGTTGTTGTTTTTGAGACAGAGTCTCCCTTTAGTCCTAGCTGGCCTGGAACTTGCTCTGTAGACCAGGCTGGCCTTGAACTCACAGAGATCTGCCTGCTTCTGCCTCCCAAGTGCTAGGATTAAAGGCGAGTGCCACCACACCCGGCCAGTCTGTGTTTTAAGGAGTCTTCTAGCTGGTTCTAACAAAAGGGTAGTTCTCAAGTACTTCATCTGTGGTATGGAGATGGTTTGCCTCAGATGTGATAACTCAGGAGCTATCCCTGTATATTTGGGAGCCTTCCCAGAGGGCTGGAAGCACTGTGAAACTGGCAGTGACTTCAAGTGATGTGTGTAAAGCTGGTAAATCTGTCAGGGTCTTTATGGTAAAATTTGGTTCCTCCTGAGGGGGAGGACTTTGTTGTATTCTGAGCCAACAATTCAATTTAGCCTCTGCAAAGGCACTCAGAAAAGATTTATTTCAGTGGATTTAACTGAGAACTCAGACACACTGAAGAGTAGAACAAGGGAGATGAAATCATCCAGAAAGACAAGAACGGTTAATGCCATCAGGCACAGTGAAAAGGGGAAGGTGCAGAAAAGCATCAGTCACTCAAAAGTGGCCAGACCAATCTCTGAGCAGTCTCTGGGCTTTCAGAAACACACACCCTCCTTTCACAAATCTCTGCTCCCCTCCTTGTGAGTGGGCTCAGATCTGGATGACACATCCATGATCCTGCACTGCTTAACTGTATGGCCATTGACCCAGACTACTTAAGTTTAAATTAATTCAAGTTGAATGAAACCTTAAAAAGTCCGCTCCTCAGTTACAATAGCCACATTTCACGTGCTCAGTCACCACCTGAGGCTAATGGCTACCATACTGGACATCACAGATGTAGTCTCATTATTTATAAAATGGACTATTTCTATACATTCCTTTACCTATGAATTTTTTATCTTACTCATGCTAAAACCCACTTTCCCCCTTGATCTTTCTAGGTAGAGAGGGCAAGAGAGAAAGAAGGGCAAAGAAGAGAAAAAAAAATCTGGTTTGCTATTTTGAGCTATATCATACTGTAAATCATTCACTATCATTTAAAAGGTACATAATCCAAAAGAAAAATGGTAGATATGTTCTAGTAAATTTTCATTTATTAAAAAAAAAGCAGGCTGGCCTAAAAGTCATAGTAATCAATCCCTGGTATCTAGAATGAGAATTAATAAGACATGTCTACTTGCAAACTATGGATGAACTTTATAAAAAAGACAATAAGAGTCTGGCATGGCAGCACAAGCATTTAGACCCAGCACTCACTCAGAAGGCAGAGGCAGGTGGATCTCTGAGATCAAGGCCATCCTGGTCTACATAAGCAAGTTCCAGGCAAGCTGGTGCTATAGGGAGACCCTGTCTCAAAAAGTCCAAAAGGGGGAAGGGGGTTAAGACCCAGGTTTGATTCCCAGCAACTATATCCATAACTCCGGTTCCAGGGGATCCAACTCCCTCTTCTGACTTCTGGTGGCATTGTACAACACAGATGCACTTACATACATGCAGCTAACATTTTAAAAAGACAATTAACAAGGAGCATCTACAGTATGATTATACTTACATAAAACAATAGAAGGAAGTAAAACTAACCAGGGGACAGTGAGAGAAGAGAGCATGGAGGAGGTATCTGAGGTGCTGACACTGTTCACATCTTTTATCTGGGTGTTTCTTTACATTTGGTAAAGAATGAAAGTAAATTCCTTATGCTGTATACTTATGATATGTTTGAATTTATATATACATATATATATATACCTTATATGAAAATAAAATATTTATGTAAATTAGGACTATGCCAGGTCATTTTAAAACTGGTCCCATAAGAGATTACTTTATGGAAAAACTAGGCATAGTGGTGCATGCCTGTAATCCCAGTCCTTGAGAGGCTAAAACAAGAGAATCACAAGTTCGAACCCTGTCTGGACTATAAAGCAATATCCTGTAAAAAAGGAAGAGAAGAGGGAAGAGGAAGAGAGGAACAGAAGAAATAGAAGAAGCAGGAAGAGGAAGAGAAAATTACTTTATGGATAAGAGACCTATGCAGTATCCAAGAGGCCCAGAAGTCTTGTCACTAGGCAAATGAAAATCCAAAACTGCCAGACAATGTGAG
The DNA here is from genome assembly GCA_009823505.1 of Rhizomys pruinosus. NCBI lineage: Eukaryota > Metazoa > Chordata > Mammalia > Rodentia > Spalacidae > Rhizomys > Rhizomys pruinosus. The sequence goes on along the minus strand of VZQC01000197.1, from coordinate 4,275,985 downwards.
AGCTCGGCCTGGGAATCTACGGTTTTGCCATCTACAGGACTGATTTGCCAAGGCTCTACAAGCTTGCTTTCACACTCTTTGTTGCAGAAGTGTGACCACTCAGGAACTTGAGTCACATTGACCTAACAGCACCGTGGCCAGGGAAATATCAAAGTAGACAAATGGAATCTTTATCCTTGTATCTTCCAAACAATAGCGATATGGTACCCTGTAACCTGTGTGAGATATGCTCTGACAGCAGCCAAGGCTTGACTGAGGTAGGCAGTTTGCCCTACATCAACCTCTATACCGTTTTGTTGTTGTTGAGGCAGAATCTCATGTAGCCTAGGCTGCCCTTGTAATCAATATGTATCCAAGGCTAACTTTGAACTCCCAGTCCTCTTCCATCTCTCAAATGCTAGGATTACAGACATGTGCCACCGCATTAAGCTGGGCTTGTTTGTGTCTTTAGGAGTAGAGACACAGAGTAAAAACAAATAATTTTAACTGAAAAATCAGTTGCCCAAATACCCAGACTCTTGCTTTACTATATATAAATGTTATGGTTGATGAGTCCTATTAGCCTACATAAGTCCTCTCTAAGCCAACTGAATCATGTTCAAGAAGCAACTTACGCTGGGACACATAATAATGCTAATAAGCAGCTGAGAGAACAACAAGGAAGGATGCCCAGGGTAGGAGAACTGTATGTGCATCCCACAGTTACCTGGCCCTCTAGGCCACGTTAGCTGCACTGGTTTGTTTGTGGCTGCTGAAACCAAGCAGCAAAGAGTGCTTTATTTCCACACAATTCTGGAAGTTGGAGGTCCCTAGTCAATGCCTGTCTGCAGACTGGTTCTCCTTGTTTTATTGATGGCCATCTGCTCTCTGTGTCTCAACCCATTGTCCTCCCTGCATGTGTCTCTGTCTCTGTGATCAAATTCACACTTTTTATGAAGACTCTCATATTGGTTTAGGGCCTGTCTTCATGGTCTCACTTGGACTTGACCACCTTTCTAAAGATACTACGTCAAAATAAGGTCTCATTCTAAGATCCCGGGAACATGATTTACCCCATAATACTCAATAAATCCAAATGTCAGCAAACTGTCTTGATCTGAGCACCAGTGCCTAGCATGAGATAATCCCACAGATGTTAGAGTAGAGGAACTTCTGATCAGAAAGAGAGGACCTAAACACTGAAAATAGCAACAGAGAAAACTTCTCAGAAATAACACAAGCACAAAACACAGAGTGTCTCCAGGTGACATGGAAGCTGGAAACAGATTGGGAGGGTTTGAAGGCCAAGGTCTCCCCTTCAGGTATGCAGCCCCATCACCCCTGGTTAGAAGTCTTCACATGAAACTCAACTGACCTTCCATGGGTAAGAATTCCCTGGCTGTATGTTTTAAATAAACCTTTCCAAGTTAGCTTTCAAAACATTCCCTGCTGAGGGTGTCATACAAATTTCATTTTCTTTTTCTCTTTAAGCATCTAATCTCAGCATGAGCTCTTTAACCCTAGCATGGGCAGTCCCTGTGAGGCAAAACTTTGTATACAAGTTAAAGATGGGCTGAGCTTTCAGTGGAGAGAAAGAATTCTGTTTACTCTTTTTGGTTTTTGTAATTCTCTTTGCTGGGAATTATCCTGGCAGATGTATTTGCCTTTGTGGCAGAAATATTACAGTGTGTAGGATTATATAAGAGCCTTGATTCACAGTGAGTTAGGCTAGCATTTAGGCACTGGATTTGAAGATTAGGGGCAACTTTAGTCCTGTATTACATGAGAACCTTTCAGTAGGGAATTTCTCATGGAAAGCCACACTTCAATACAATATGTCATGGCATATTATCTTTGTGAGAGTATTTTCTCTTCACCAAACTGTGATTGTAACCTTTTCTCCCGGGGTTGTCTGTGCCCTCTCCCTGTGTCTCAAGCTCCTAAAATAATATTTTGGATTATCAGAAGACTAGCCACCCAGTTAAAGGGGAAGGAGGGAATATTGGAATGCTTTATCTGGCTCTGCCTTGCTACAAGTGACAGATTTTCTACACTGGGATTTATGTTATTATTTTAGAAAATTATACTCATTTAAATCTAAACACAGCTAAAGCAAGCAAAATATAACCTTATTACTTTTCACACATGTGAAACAGTGATTCTGAATAACAGGGTCATCTTCCTCTTGACTTGTGCATGTAAGTTAACTATATATTTGAAGTTATATCACTCCTGGCTACAAGCCCAATAGAAGTTTCAAGTCCGGTAGCTTTGAGTAAGGTCAACACTAGGGTGGGAATTTCCCAAGAAAACCCAGATGGTTCAGAGAGGAGTATGGGATAGTTAAAGTTTCATTGTATTCTCAGTTCACCAGTGACAGATCCCTACAGCCATCATTTCAAAAACTTTTACAACACAGATCCCTAGGAGTCTCCTGCTTGAGGCAGATTGCTATGAATAGACTCTAGGGTTTCTGTGGCACTGGCTCACGAAGATCTGTTGTCAAATTTCAGGAAATACATAGACCAGCTGCTAAGCAAAATCTGTATTAAAAATTAAAACACAGCCAGGTGTGGTGGCACATGGCTGTGATCCCAGCACCTAAGAGGCAGAGGTAAGAAGATTGCAAGTTTGAGGCCAGCTTGTTCTAAACAATGAGATCCTATCTTAAAAATCAGGAAATGGAGGTGAAATCTCTTTGGTACGGTGCTTGCCTTAACCTTGGATTAAATCTCCAGTATTTTGATGATGATGATGATGATGATGATATGATATGCTGATTGCTGGAGGAAAAGCTCAGTCAGTGTTTGCCTAAAAACAAAGACTTGAATGCATATTAAAAAAAAAAAGCCTGGGTGTGGTGGCACATGCTAGTAGAGCCAACTCTGAGGAGACAGAGACATGCAAATCCCAGGGGCTTGCTGGTCAGGCAGCCTCACTTACTTGGTGAATTCCAGGCTATCAAAAAGACCCTGTCTAAAAAAATAGATAGGGTCAGTGCTGGAGAGATGGCTCAGCAGTTAAGAACACTTGCTGTTCTTTCAGAGAAGCTGGGTTTGATTTCTAGTGCCCACATGGCAGCTAAAAACCAACCATAACTCTAGTTCTAGGGGATCTGACACCCCCTTTGGGCATGTATGCAGGCAGTGAGGGTACTTACATACATGTAGAAAAACACATAAAAATAAACCAGATCTTGTCCTCTATCCTTCATACATACACACACATCTACATGCATACACATGAACACAGATGTACACACAATAATAATATAACTACATGAAATAAAAATAGAAGTAATACATACTCCAAACTCATCACTTGTTACTATATTTTCCCATTATCTATGTTCTTGAGGTCCCTTCTGAACCAGCTATGATGAGGATAGACTATCAGAATGTCACAATGGACAAGAGTACATCTCTTTGCAACTCCATATTCGGTGACGTCACATCAGTAGCACAGAATCTTTATCACAGTGGAAATACTTCCATGGCAGGAATTTGTACATGCAACAGGGAGAGGGTTTCCCCCACAGATTCAAATGTTTTTCATTTGCCAGGCTCTCCATCTTCTCCCACTTGTAATGAAAAAAGTAAGCCTCCTCTATTATATAGTGTTCTGCATTTTTCCCTTATGACTTCATTTTGCCATTGATGTGTAGAAATTGTGGGCCCAAAGATGTGTCACTGTGGATGACACATGGAGGCAGAAGTAAGGGTGGCATTAGATGTACTGAGAAGAGCCCAGTTCTTCATTGGGTTAAAAAGCTTCAGATTTTCCCCTCAAACAAGAAAGAGGAATTTCATGATAGGTTAGCAGAGGGTAGTGATTTCAAATCAGGAGAAGAAGGAAGTGAGCCAGGGGGCTGGTGTCAGTATCAAATGGAATACAGAGAAAATTCTGGAGTCACTGCACTACCCTGAGCTGCATGGTCGACCACACAGCAGCTTGGAGAAGGACCCCACATGCCATGCTTAGAAACATTTTCACATGCATACAAATGGTGACTAAAACAGTAGCATGAGTTTTTATGTAATGAAATGTTTTTACATAAGGACTATTGTTTATTCTGGGGCAGGTTAATTATCTCAAGTAATAAAACTACTTTTCTAGAAGTGGGAAGCTATTAGAAGGATGAAAACTACCATCAATAGATCAATCTATTGATCTAGCTATCATCTACTTTAGTTTCTACCCTAAGATTTATTTTGTCCCTCCAATCCATTTTGTGCCATTTTCCCATGTTTGAATATTTTTAAGATCAATGATATAAATGATACAAAATACAATCATGTTTTGTTTTGTTTTGTTTTTTTTTAAATAAAAATAAAGTCCATAAGCATTTTGGGGGGGGTGGATATTAGGATAAAGAGAAATGAAAGAAATTCCACAGAGGCACACTGTTACTGACATATTTAATCCTTCTAAATGTGTCTGTGATTTTTTTTCCACAAACTCTTCCCTTTCATCCACAAATTTTCCTGAACTGGCCAAAGCTGGATTTTAGCTAATCTTTGTTTTGATAATTGCTGCCCATTAGTGCAACAAGTCCCAGAAAAATGACTATTTCAAGATTAAATAGTACAATCCTGTAAGCATTTTCAGATTTCTATGAAAAAAAATCTCCACATTTCCCATGAAGTCCTTTTCAGAGCTGGGAAGTTTCCAGCCAGAAAGAATGGTTTGGGGTGAACTGTGTACAACACACACATGCTAGGGTAGGTTACAGATATATGTTCAAAAGTGTGGCCTAGTGATCATTGTGTAAGAAAAGTTCAATTTGTAATTAATCATAAAAAGAGTCACAACAGGTGACTGTCCACTTTAGAGAATGCCTTATCAGCTCTAAACCCATATTTAAGGGTTAGGGATATGGCTCACTTGGTAGAGTATTCTCCTAGCTTCATAAAACCACAGGCTTGATCCCAGGTACTACACAAACCAGGTGTGCTGATCCAGGCCTATAATTTCAGTGTTCAGGAGGAAGAGGCAAAATAAGAATTTTAAGGTCATTCTCAACTGAATGGCAAGCTCGAGGTCAGCTTGGGTAACACAAGACCTTATCTTAAAAGAAAAATCCATATCCAAATTTATTCTTTGTATCCTGATTTCTTTCTAGACCAAGGTCTTCCTGCTGTGAATGACTGTTGAATGTTTACTCTACTTACGATTATAATCTCATTGCTCCTTTTTCTTCCAGGAAATAGACTTACTTCTCCATGTCTTCAAAAGTGAGGTATCTTTAAGTATTGAACTCTCTTTAGCCCTAGTGCTCGGTGTTCACTAGAATTCTATTGTCTTCCCCAGGCCAGCCCTTACTCATTGGTAATAGGTGCTCATCCATTAATGATAGAAGTTCATCTACAAACATTGATGACAATCCAGAAAAGCTAATGTAACCAACAGAAGGGAGTTGGCACCGATAGAAAATGCTGTAGATCATTTCTGATGCATTGTAGACCAATTTTGGCCTCATAGTAGGCATGTTGCCATGCAGAACATAGAATAAAGCACAGCCTCTGACCTTGAGGAACTGAGAGACTGAAAAGTAAAAAATAAGAGCTCTCTCTCATCACACCAGGAAAGTTTAACAGAGAAACGGTGAGAATCTATTAGCAATTTCAGAGAAGGTTAAGAGAGAGTTGTTTTGTTTTTTTTTTTCAAAATGGAACTGCCTTGTCTAAACTAGATTGAAGACAGTGGAGGGACCATTTGTCGCTTGTATTTTTGGTTTGGCAGCACTTGCTTACTTCTCATTCTTAAAGCACTGTTATCAGATAGAAATAGAAATATAAACCAGAACCTATGTACTCAAGGCATTTCTAGTAGCCACACCAAAATTAGTACAAAGAGAAAGATAGGAGGTGATTGGTCAAGGGGTACTAGGACGAACTTCAGAGCAAGGAGCTCCAGGGTAGCACAGCACAGTGGTGACAGATACTATATTTCAAATCATGTGCTATGCATCTCAAAAGGCCACAGGAAAAGATTTCCACCATAAAGAAATGGCTGGAGAGATGGCTTAGAGTGTAAAGTCACTATCCGAGTAAGCCTGATAGTCTGAATTTGATCTTCAGAATCCATGGTAAGGTGGAAGGAGAGCACCAACTCCACAAAATTGTCCTCTGAGCTCCACACATATGCCATGACACAGATATGACCCCCCATATCATACATAGCATAATTAAAAAATAAATTATCGAAAAGAAAAGAAATGATAATATGTTTGAGGAGGCATTACATAGCCTATATGTACATGGAAGTATATATGTTTATGTACATATAATATATATGTATATAAGTATATTAAGTATATATGTATATGTACATGGAAGTACATATGTTTATGCCTTTATATCAATGTACAATGTTTATATCTTTATAAATTTTTTAAAAGCTAAGATTGGAACTTGTATTTCTTTAATCTCAGCAGATCTCTAAAGTCTACCCTATTCTTGAACTGATTGTTTTAAAATTTTTATTATTTTATATATGTGAGTGTATTGCCTGCATCCATGTAAGTGCACCCATGTTGTGCAGTGCCCCTGGAGGTTAGAAGAGGGTGTCAGATCCCCTGGGACTGGGGTTATGGATGGTTGTTGGCCAGCATGTAGGTTGGGGACTAAACCTGGGTCTTGTGCAAGAGCAACTGCTGAGCCATCTCTCCAGCCCCAATTCTGTTTTAAAATAGATATAATTAAAACCAACCAATAATTTAATTTTTAAGTACAAACAGGAGAAATCAACTTTAATAAGGTATTTTATTATTTGAATATATATTATTTCAGAATAAAATCAATTTAAGAATTACTAATTTGATCATTTACACTTTTTTTTCATAAAATCCTCAAAATTAGTACATATTTTATATGTACTCAACTCACAGTTGAGACTAGACTCACTTTAAGAAATCAATAATTACATGTGACCAGTGTTACCATAAGGAACAGGGCTAATCTAGAACATTCCATCAGAGGATGAACTACAAATCACATTTTCTGAAAATATAAAATATTTCACTACCATGATTTATTTCTACCTCCTATAGACAGAAATGGATTATGCACAGGAATGGGAAAGTCTCTTGAAAAATTTTTTTGAATAGTTTCTTGAAATTTTTAAAAGTTTTCCAAGGATCATTTCTGCAGTGTTTGCATTCATATGAGGAGCTTCTGAACTGAAAAAGGTCAAAAGCAGGCTTTCTTTGTGATGGATCTAAAGCATTCTCTGCATTCTGGGGGGCTTGATTTATGTTCTTACATGCTCACTGCCCATTTGGGAGGACTGGGCTGGCCTTTTGCACTGTCTCCTGTACGGTTTGGACAGAGAGGAATTCCTCGGCCCATGCTTTTTTCCTATCTAGACTATCTAAGATAATTCACTCTGGAAGCATTTCCTTTCACCCTGGGTCCTTTTAAAAGGTCAGTGCTCTGCCTAGGGAGTGGAATTGATAAGAATGGTTTCCATCTCTTTGGTGTCTGAAATTTTCAAAGCCAGGTTAAGGGTACCATTGCATACCATACTCTGCAATCTACTAAGACCAGCACTTTGATGAGGTCTCCACGTTTCTGAAAAATCGCAGTGATATGGTTTTAGTCTGTGGCAAAGGTTTTCACATTTCATTGTGCATAGGAATCTGTGAAGATGCCTACCTAGTACTGCAGCCCCCAGGGCATCCTGTCCAGGTCAGGCCCATGGAGCTCCATTTTCCAAAAGTTAGTTATTTACTTACTGAATTTCTTCCCAGAGATGGAGTTTTGTTATGTAACTCAGGGCTGTCTGGTTCTAAGGCTGTACTTTCTAGTCATCCTTAAACTCATTCCTGTCTCTGACTCCCAAGTGCTGGGATTACAGGTGTGCACCATGCCTAGCTGGAACTTAAGGGTTTTTTTGTTTTGGTTTTTTGTTTTGTTTTGTTTTGTTTTTTTCTTTTTAGTCTTTTCAAGACAGGGTCTCCCTGTAGCCCCAGCTGATCTGGAACTCACTCTGTAGACAAGGCTGGCCTTGAACTCACAAAGATCTGCCTGCCTCTGTCTCCTGAGTGCTAGGATTAAAGGCATGTGCTGCTCTGCCCAGCTGGAACTTAAGTTTTTAAAAAGCACCTCTGCCCATTCTGAGCCAGGTGGCCTGCCTTTTGCAATTCAGGAATACTGTGGGGACCGGAACTAGGTTCCTACACTAGGAGCTCCTGGCTTCACACTCTCACTTGCATTTTAGTTTGAACTTGTGTTTAGGCATTTTTGTCCATTAGGTTTCCCTGGGGAGCACTGCGTTATTTCCAAGGGTCATTTTTTTGGCATGGGGAACTTCTGGCCATTTTTATTAGAATAAGACGTAGTAAATGAGAACTCTCTCACCTATGGCAAGACTAGTTTTGCTATTGACTTTTCTTTCTACACTAAATTTCTAATTTCATGCATTAGGTTAATTTTAGTGGATAAGGTTCTCTTTACACAAGCTAGAAAATAACAGATGGAAAAAATTACCTAAATACTAATTGCTCAGAAATGCTCACTTTTCACAAAAATTTATTCTGAAAAATTTTTGTTTGTATCTACCTTTCTTTTACTTGAATAATCATCTCAAACTTTGTTAAAATGTCTACCTCTGTATTGTTTCTATAAGTTATTTTATTGGGAGGGGCACATGTACGTGGAAGTCAAAAGACAACTTGTGGGGTTGGTTCTCACCTTCCTCCTCATTAAGGCAGGCTCTGTCTTATTTCTGCCACCATGCTACGCACACCAGGCTAGCTGGCCTTGTGAGCTTCTTGGATATCCTCCTATCTCTGCATCCCACCTTACCTTGGGAGTCCTGGGACTACAGATGCATTTCTCTGCATCCAGCTTTTTATATGTATTCTGGGAATTGAGCTCAGAGCACTAGGTTTGTGTTTTACCTGCTGTATTAGTTATTTTTCTGTTGCTGTGATAGAATACTTTTACCAAAAGCAACATAAGGAATAAAAGGACTTATGTTGATTTGTGGTTCCAGGGGGATGGAGTCCATCATGGCAGGCAAAAGCACAGCATGACATCAGGGGCAGGAAGCCAGATGACCAGACTTTATCCACACACAGGAATCACGAAAGAGAATAAGAAGCAAGACAAGGCTATGCACACTCAAAGTCTGCCCCCAGTAGGTACTTCAGTATATTTTACTTCCTCCAACAAAGCTCTGGAGACCTCCTAAATGTTCCATTATCTCTCCCTAACAATTAAGCACGTGAGTTTATTTCTGTTCCAAGCTTCCTAGTGCTTTTTTGCTTGAACAAACTGCACATTTTTTCCCATTTCTTTCTGCCCATTTGTTGCTCTTTGACATCATAGGTCTCCATAAGCATAATCAGAAATAATCATTCCACACACTCAACATTATGGTATCTTGAACTTTCCTCCTCCAAAGAAATTAGTCCATTGCTTTTTAACTCACCCTCAGCTAAATTCTCAGGACATGAGCAGAATATAGCCAGATTCTTTCCCAAAATAACATTTATGGCCTTTAGCCCCAGGTGCTAATTAGAATCCTTATTCCTTCTGAAACCTCCTGGGCTGCATCTCCACTATCCACCTTACTCTCAGCACTGCTGTCTTCCAGGCCCCACTAGAAGACCCCACTAAGCTTTGCTTGCAACACTCAATTGCTTTTCTAGCCCAAAGTTCCAAAGCCTTCAACATTCCTCCAAAAAACAAAATGGTCAGGTCTTCACAGCAGCAATCCCACTTTTCTACTACTGATTTCTATATTAGCTACTTTTCTGTTTTGTGATAAACCACTCTGATCAGAAACAACATAAGGGAAAAGGGTTTGTTTTAGATTATACTTCTGGAAGTTTAAAGTCCACCATGGTAGGAGTAGCATGCCATGACAGCAGGAGCAGGAACCTGGCTGATCATATCCACTCACAGGAAGCAGGGCAAGGTGATGCACCCTCAAAGCCCCCAATGATGTCCAACAATGCTCCACCTCTGAAAAGTTCCATTAAACCTCCCCAAACACCACCACCAACCAAAGACTAAGTGTTCAAGTACATGAGCCTAAGGGAAATATTTCTCATTCATAGCACCCCCCTGCTGAATCATACTCCAGCTTTATATATTGTTTTCAGTAGTAGTTTTCCTGTGGCATAATTTAACTACACTTCTATTTTGGAACTTTTTTTGTTTTTTGGTCTTTTCGAGACAGGGTCTCCCTGTAGTCCCAGCTGTCCTGGAACACACTCTGTAGACCAGGCTGGCCTTGAACTCACAAAAATCCGCCTGCCTCTGCCTCCCAAGTGCTAGGATCAAAGGCGTGCACCACCACACCCGACTATTTTGGAACTTTAAAAAAATTTTTTTGGTTATGCTAGGGAGTTAACACAAGGCCTGATACAAGTTAAAAGTATATGTTCCCACCACTGAGCTAATATAACTTTTTTAAATCTATGAGTATTATGATGCATTCAAACATCTAAGAACACAATCAACATTTTTCTTTAAAAATTTTTATTGAGATTTTTATACAATATATTTTGATGGTTTTAGAATTTTTCCATTTATCAGTCTAATTTTATTTCCATGTTAATATCTACTCCATTGTCTTTAGCCTTAGAAAAAAAATCCCCACTATTTCTGTGTTTCTGAATACACAGGAACACTTTACCATATCTTCTTCTGTAAATTTTTCCAAAAGACTAAATTTGTAGAAACTAAAACATAAACAGTTCCATTTACTGATGGTAGTATACTTTTCTTTGGGATTCAGTCATTAGAGTTTATACTAAAAAGTCAGGAAGTTATTAATAGTAAGTCCTATTCATGATCAAGGTATAGAGTGAGAACAACTTTTATGCCTATTCTACTATACTCTACTGTTTTTACACATATAATATTGTTATACATATCCCATTCTCTAGTTTGTTTTTCCCATTCAGTGATGTTTCTGACATCCACTTCCATTCAGCTATCCATAAGTCAAATTCATTCCTTATAACTTTAAATTTCTTATTTCTCTGTTCCCTAATTATGGAAAATTAAATTGTTTTCTCAACCCTTCTCCTCAAATAAATTTGTATATTATACATAAAATGTGAATCTGCATATCTTCTGTATTTCTCTTTGTGAATGTGTGTGTGTGTGTGTGTGTGTGTACACTAGATTAAACATCCAAAAGTCTATTCAATGATAGAGTAACATGGTAATTTTAAAAAATAGATGGTATCATATTTATCTTCCAAACTGTGTATTTAGCTTTCTGTTGGCAATATATTATCTGTATTTCCAGAATCTGGCCAGTGCTTGACATTGGAAAAACAAAATTGTGGGCTTTTTAGATGAAAGATAACATGTTATTTTAAATTCTCAGATTTGTAATGGGGTTAAGCATTTTTCAATTTTTATTAACTAAAAATATAGTTTCATCCAATTATCTGATTATATTCTTGGAAATAATTCCTATCTGGCCAAAAGCTATATTTTAAGGCTTTCAAAATATATTTTGAAATTTTTGCAACTATTTTTATTCCTTTGAAAACCATGATAAAATAATCTATTTCCCACATATCACAAAGCTCTGATTAGCCATTTTAATCTTATTGTTACATGTTGATCAGAGAAATGAAATGCGTACATTGCTTTAATTTTTTTCTCCATTACTGGCAAAGTCTAATATTTTTTCTTTTTAAAAATACAGTCATACTTCCTTTATAGATTATAATTCACAACTTTAGCAAGTATTATGTTACAATAGTTCTTATTTATCTTTTGTCATATAATTTACAAATATCTGCCCAGTTTTATCATCTTTTCATTCTGTTTATTAATTTCATTCTATATTTATTTAGGTATTTAAATATTAACATATTTAAACTACTGCCTCATGCAGGTCACATAAGCATTCAACCATGGATCTATATCTCCAGTTCTGTTTTTAGTTTTTTTCTGACACAGGTTTCCACTAAGTTGCCCAGGCTAAACTTTAAACTAAGTCTGTAGCCCAGGCAGTTCTTGAACTTATCATCTTCCTGCCTCAGTCTCAAGTAGCTAGGATTACAGGCCTGTACTTGTAAGTCTGGTTCAAATAATAATTCATTTCTTATGTCAAAAACATTCCTCATGAAAAATGTTATACTATCAATACACTAAAAGAATAAAGTTCATATGTTTGATCAATTAGAATTATTAACATTTTAGTGTATATCTTTCCCATGTATATCTATGCCTATATAAAACCCCCGTAATATTTTTACATGAAATTATACAGCTTCCTAGATGAAAGATACTGTTTTATTTTGAGTTCTCAGATTTGTAATGGAGTTAAGCAAGTTTTTCAGTTTTTATTAGCCAACAATAAACTTCCATACAATGATCTTATTATATTCTTAGAAGTAATTCCTATGTGGTTGAAAACTACATTTTAAGGTTTTCAAAACATATTTTGAAATTTCCATTAAAAAATTGTGTAACTTTTTTTACTCCTATCAAAACTAATCTATTTACTATATTACCACAAAACTCTGATTACCTATTTTAATCATAGTACAAACTTGGTCAGAGAAATGAAAAATGTATGTTGTTTTATTTTCTTAATAGCTGGCAGAGCTAATCTTTTTATTTAAAATATAGTCACACTTCCCTTATAGATCATAGTTTACAACTTTAGCCACAATTTTAAAAAGATTTAAAAAAAATTACGTGTATAAGTTATGTCTGTGTACCTGTGTGCAGGTATGTGCACATGTAAATGCATATGCCAGTGGAGACCAGAAGAGGGCATTAGATCCCCTGGAGCTGGAGTTATAGGTGCTATGAGCTGCCCAAGCTTGGAGGTGGGAACCTCTGAAAGAGCAGTATGTGGGGTTAGCCACTGAGCCACCTCTCCAGTCCCTGAAACACTTAAACAATTTAATCTTTATTGTTAGTGTGTGTGTGTGTGTGTGTGTGTGTGTGTGTGTGTGTACAGGTATGTCTGTACATGCCACAGTAGAAACTAGTTCTCTCTTTCCACCATAGGTTCTGGGGCTCAAACTTGGGTTTTCGGGTTGGGCTACAAGCACTTTTACCCCTTGAGCTAGTTTGCTGGCCCAAGTTTAGCAATTCTGAGATATTCTCTTTCTTATTTCCCTGCCTGTCATATAATTTACAAATATCTGCCCAGTTTTACCTCTCTTTTAATTCTGTCAATCTCAGTTTTAATATATATGATATAATACTCTATTAAATGTTAGTATATTTAATCTAATAGCTTATTCAGGTTAGGCAAGCACTGTGCCACTGAACTATATCTCTGCCACTGTTTTTACTTTTTCTTTTGAGACAGGGTCTCACTAATTTTCCCAGGCAGGTCTTGAATTTACTGTCTTCTTGTTTCAGCTTCCAAGTAGCTGAGATTACAGGCCTTTCCTTTCAAGCCTGATTTAAAGAACAACACTTAATTCTTTTCTCAAAAAACATATTCATTATGAAAAAAATATAAAAATGCAAATTAAAAAGATTTAGGTAAAACTTGTAATTTTACACACTAAAGAGAAAAATTATTAGTGTTTTAGTGTATGTCTCTCAGTTTATGTCTATGGCTATATAAAACTCATGTAATATTTTTACATGAAATCATATAGAACATAACTATGATTTTTAAATTTTGAATGCCAAGCTTTTGTTTTTTGGGTATTTTTATTTATTTTGAGTGGCTCTTCGGACGCTCAACAAGGGATCTCTGCATTGCCTTAAGTTCACCCAGAATCGAACGCTGGAACTCAGGCTTATCTCGGACTCTTATGTAGGACAAGCTGGCCTTGAACTCACAAAGATTCGCCTGCCTCTGCCTCCCAAGTGCTAGGATTAAAGGCGTGCACCACAATGCCTGGCTGAATGACAACATTTTAACAAATGATCAATTCTAATGTTCTGTAATACTACCTTTGAGGACGTACCATCATTTCTTTAGCCAATCTTTTAGTTTTGAACATTTCAATTGTTTTAAAATATGATTTCCTTTTCCAGAATGTAACTAGTTCTTTCACAGAAAGTAATATTCATGGATAATCCCTTCTCAACAGGAGAATGTAGGCTCTTCCAACAAGTGTCAATTCACTCCAAGACTGAAAATTTATATCAACATTGACATACTGAATTACTTTAACTTTGTGCTTGTTAGTAAGGGTTTGGGCTTTAGTATTTGCTCCACCTTCTCCAAGTCCTCAGTAGAGCTATCAGAACCTCTGAACAGTAGCCATACTGCCACCTTGTACAGTTTCTAGGACGGACCACAATCAAATCACTTGCAATTTGTGTCTTCCGGTAATCTTTCTGATCTTGTAATCCAGAGGATAATGTTCTATAACTCCAGGATACAGAAGAATTACCAGTAAGATCGAGTTAAAACACAGATTGCCAGGCGCCAGCCCCAGGACTTCTGATTCAGCGGGTCGTTGGTAGCACCCAAGGATTTGCCTTTCTGACAAGTTCCCACATGCTACAGATGCTGCTGGCCTGGGCACCAGGCTTTGAGAGTCAGTGGCTTAGGCTTTCTCCCCACAAACCATCACACTACAGTCACTTCCCAGCTTAAGTCCTTTTATGGTTTCCTCCTGTCTACAGGACAAAGTCCAGACTTCTTGGCAAAATACACCAGTCTTTTACACTCTGGCCTCGAGCTCTTTCTCTTCAGACTTACTCTTAAGGATTCAGCTAGCTCCCTAGCTCCCTAGCTCTGTACTGCAGGATGCTGATCTGTTTGCAGTATATAAACAGGTCCTATGTTCCATGCATTCTGGGTAGGACAGCAGGAGACTGGTAGGAGAGGGAGAAATCACCATGTATTTTCCCGGGCTTTTCACCTCCAAGATTTTGCAATGATGCTGTTCCTCCACCTAAAATCCACGCACATTGGCTCTTTTGAAGTTACAGTGCTCACTGAGTTTGGGTCATTTTTCCCTTCTTTGGGCCATCATCAGACCAATGGGTTATAATGACCTGCTGTTGGTTTGCCATCCCTTTGGGGCTCCTCTCACTTGGCCCACAACTTATGGACAATCTCTTTATTATAATGTCATCACATACTCTTTTTTCAATTGCTTTTCTCTTTCCTGCCAAGCCTTCATTTTGCTTCCCAGTCTCCTTTCCAGAAACCTTCCAGCTGTATCTCAGGCTACCCATCAAAACAGTTCATTAGCCTTTGCTTTTTCCTGTTACCAAAAAGCCCTTTCATCTCTCTTTGTGTGAAACTCTACTCTTCATGCTTCAATATGTAGATCAAATGTCATCTATTTTATAAAGCTCAACCACTTCTCATACAAACTTGCTTTGTGTTTCTGGAACTTACACAGCCTCCAATATGCTTTTATTGAGAAATATTTCACATACTTTAAAATGCACATACTTAAAGTGGCTTTCAGTTATACAACTATCACCATAATCTAATTTTATAATGTTTCATAAATCTCATACCCATTAGCAACCACTCACCACTCTCCAGTCTCCTCAGCGCAATGGCAAACACTACTTTCTTTCTCTATGGTTTTGCCTATTCCAGACATTTTTACAGAAAGGGAATCTACAATATATGATATTTTGTGACTGACTTTGTTTATTCAGTATAATATTTTCAGGTCCATCCATGTCGTAGAATGTGTTCACACTTCAAATATTCTACCATGTGTTTATCTACTCATCAGTTGATGGACATTTGGGTGTTTTCTACTCTGGCTGTAATGAACAATGCTGGTATAAACACTTGTGTACAGTTTTCATGTAGACAGATGTTTTCATTTATTTTGTACACATACTAGGAGTGGAATGTTCAGGTCAGATAGCAACTCTATGTTTAAATTTTTGCAGAACTGCAACAGTTTCCCAGAATGGTTGTACCATTTTACATTCCCACCAGCAATATACCCAGGTCCTGATGTTTTCACATACTGCCCAACAGTTTCTATTGTTTGTTCTTAAAGTGGTAACTGTGCTAGTTTGTGTGATGGGGTGTGGCATATGGTTTTTTTATTTGCATTTCTTAAATGGATTGAGAAGGTTAAGTATCTTTTCATGTGTCTATGTCATTTACATGTCTTCTTTGGAGAAATGTTATGGAGGGTTTTATGAGAAATGTCCCCTATAAGCCCACATATTTATACAAGTGGTCTCCAGTTGGTGCAGTGTTTGGGGAGTTAGAACCTTTTGGAGGTAGAGCCTTGTTGGAGAAATTACAACACTGGGCCCAGGCTTTGAGCATTTATAGTATCATCCCACTTCCAGTCTGAGCTCTCTGCTTACTGCATCCAGGTGGAAATGGTATTCCTCAGCTTCCTGCTCTGATTACCTGCTGCTGTGTCTCACCCACTGTTATGGACTCTCCCGCTAGAACTATAAGCCAAAATCAACTCTTTCTTCCATAGGTCCCTTTGGGCCATGGTGTTTTAATCCCAGTAACAAAAAGGAATGAATGCAACTGTCTATACAGAAGATCTTTATATATCCTAGATATAAACCCCTTGTCAAAATTATATAATGTTTAATTATTTTTACTGTGTGAGTACATTGCCTATGTATGTGTAAGTGCATCTGTGTCATGTAATGCCCACAGAGTCAGAAGAGGGCATTGGATCCCCTGGAATTGGAGTAATGGATGGTTGTTAGCCATCATGTGGGTGCTGGGAATTGAACACAGGTCCTCTGCAAGAGAAGCTAGCGCTCTTAATTGCCAAGCCATCTCTCCAGCCCCATAAATAATTTTTTTAAAAAGTTCATTTTCAGTGAATTTTGTGTGTAGTGTAAGATAGGAATTCAGTTTATTCTTTGCATCTAAATATCCACTTGTCCAGTATCATGTTGAAAAGATTATTCTTGAATTGACTAGGCACCTTTGCTGAAAATCAACTGAACACAGAATTAAGGAGTTCTGAATTTTTTCCCATATATTACTATGAATTTTATCTCATTGAGTTAATTCAATACAGTAAATACTTCTCAAGTGGAGGAATTAAATGTTCATGACAATGGAGAAAGAGGACAGTGCTCAATCCAAAACAGTCATTGATTGCATATGTGATACTTAAATGGTTCTTAATTGTGGTGTCACAGGGAAAAGGGAAGACACAAGACAGCCTCTAGCAGCTGTCCTAAACTGTGGGGTCAAAGGCTGACAACCTTTCCACTGCACTCCTGTCTCATTTAACAACTACACCAGGCAATGCCCTATTGGCACTCTCAGATCCTCCAGGCTGCTGCCTGATTGGCACTTTACAGCCTAATGCCAGGCTGCTGCCTAATTGGCACTCTACAACCTAATTCCCAGACTGCCGCCTGATTGGTGCTCTACAGTCTAATTCCCGCCCGTGCACTCACCACACATCACAGATTGTGACCTGATGGGTCTCCTTCCAGCCCCCCTCCAACCAGCTTCCCAGGTTGTTGGTCTGACTGACCGCCAACCAACCCACTGGTCACTACTACACAAGCCTTATGGGCTAAGATTACACATGCGAATAATGGCCTGTAGTCCCTGTCTGATGGTAAAAAGGACTTGTCATTTTATTCATAGTATTCTGTTTTTATACCCAGACTGACATCATATCTCAGGGCCTAGTTTCAGACCCCCTGCATCATGTTCCATAACATCACGAGTACTAGCATCAGGAGCACAGGAACTCCTGAGTGCCATTGATCTCAAGGTGTCACAGGCTTCCTAATGCACATTCAAATCCTGCCTAAGGCCAAGTGTAAACAGAAAAGCAGGTAATTTAGCACAAGAGAAGCCACAGGTGGCTTCCTTTTTCCCTACATATCTCCCTTTTTCATTTTTTTTAAGAAGCAGGTGAGCCTGTGTGAAGAGTTAGCCTCTCAAAGGAACCTGGGCTTTGAATAGCCAGCCGCTCAAACCTGTTTTTGAGTTTAAGGGCAAATAAAAAGGCAGACCTAAGTTTTTATTTTGTAAACTAAGACCAATTAATCTCAAACAAACCCTAACTCAAATCAAATTGAACATAGGCAGTATATATAAGCAACCTTTACACAAATCTAGTTAGTAGTTATTCATGTCTAAGATCTGTACAATCTGGAGTCCCCAGAGTCCAAGCATGTTGATCAAATAAAGATCCAGTCCACTTTTGAGATCTCAGAAACTACCCCCACCTCTTCAGCCCTTCCAGTCTAATGCACCCCATCTTTGGCATTTGATCCCCTGGCCTTGGAGGAGGAGGGGCAAGAATGGCTGAGAGGTAAAGCAGTCTATTTTTCTTTGAGGTGTCACTTTGAACTCTGATCTATCCCAGGCTGTTACTTTCATGGGTTGACAGTTTGTTTTAGGAATCCTTAGTTCATTCCTACTAACAAGCAAGCAGTGAGACAGCAAAGTTATTTAAATGGCATTGATTATCATGACAAGTTGCTCTGTGGGCAACAATACAAATATTTAGATGGCGTGTTAGTCAAGGTACTAAGGCTTTTCCCCTACACTTAATGTTTTCTTCTGTTAAAATGTAAATTACCTTTGGAAAAGAACATCATTAATCATTAGCATGAAACTTTGTCAGATTAAAACAATAGGAATTCTAGGGAAGGAAACACAGATAGGTGGGGAGAATTGTAACTTTTGTGTATTTCATACAGAATATCATAATCATCTTTATGCCCTCTTCCCCACTGGCACCCTCCAATAGCCTTCTCCAACTGGAATTCATGTGTTTTGTCATTTGTGCCAAGGCCCATTGTGTCAAGTTAGTGTCCCCAGACATCTCTCAGTGCAAGTTTATTCACTGAGGTCTAGGCAGCCTATCCAGAGTCCCTCCCTTTAAGAAAACCAGCTCTTCCTCACACAGCAGTAATCAGTTGCCAATAATTCTTTGACTGCCCATTTCCACACTTCACACCTCTGTACTGGGTTTTTATCTGCTTGAGTTTTTTTTTTCCTGCTTGAGTTTTTGTGGGTCTTGTGCATGCTGACACTATTGCTATAGGTTCATATCAACAAGGTCCCAGGAGCCTGTAGGACTCTATTTCCATATGATCATGCACCTCCTCCCTGACTGTGACAATCTTTCCACCACCTCTTCTGAAGTGGTCCCTATGCCCTAAGCGGGTGGAGTTTAACATAGGAGTCCTGTCCAAGGATGTACACTATGTAGACTTACTCTTTATGCTTTGGCCATTTGTATCTTTTCTGTTCATGGCCCTCTGTTGCATGAGGGAGCTTCATTGATGAGAAGTGAGAGATGCATTAGTGTTCTTTCTCCCTTGTCCTACTATGTTCCACGAGCCTTAGGTGTAGAGGCTGCATTGTAGATGTGCTGTTTAGGGTTGGGAAATTCACAATGTCTGTGTATGACTAGTTGTAGTACTCTGTAATTGTCCTTTTTTGGTGCAAAAGAATCTTCATTGATGAGTGGTGACTGGTATACTTGTCTGCAAGTATAAGTATCCATATTTTGCACAGTAAGAAATTACATTTTTCTAGAGATATGACAAGCTTGGGGTTTTCTTTAAGATCTATGACCTCTCCATCCATGTGTATTTGGCTATGTTTACAGTACAACACATCAGTTTCATCTCATTGAGTGGGCTTTAAGTTCAATTAGTCAGCTGTTGATTACCCCAAGAAAAAAGTGATACTACTGTTCCAATATAGTTTGCTTTGCCAGTCATTGATGTGGTTACTAGGCATTAAAGCTGGGGTTGGACCATTGGTTGATATTCTCCCTTAGCAGTTTGCTTAGAGCTCTCCAAAGCTATAAGGGCTAGCCTACAGGGGAGGTGGCTTCTATGTTAGTTGCAGCTCCATTGCTCCAAATCTGGTTTCCGAATATGTCATTTTCAGCAATAGGGTCTTACCTTCAAATTCAGGGAGACAAGAGCTGTGGCAATAGCCTGTGTAATTTTGGTAGTCTCTTGGACTACCCTAGCCAACAACTCAAAGGGAAGTTTCTCCTGTCTGGCACTGTTTTTGTTATGTATTCTTCCTCTTTGCACGTGGACTCATGTAGAGATATTATATGTGTAATTTTTCAGTAGGTTTTTGGACTAATACAATTCCCTTGGTTTTTTTTTTTAGACTAGCTAGAAGTTATTTATCTATCCACTCTCTCACCCTGCCTAGCCCTCCCTCTACCCCAGTTAAAGTATTATCAAGGGAGAAATAGGGAAAGTGGAGATACATTAGATGGGTTTTATAGGTTGAATTAAAGATAGGAAATAGCTTCATCATTTGTTTCTACCTGTGCAGGAAATGTGTGCATCATCAAACATGCACTTTCTGGTACTGGATCTCTAAGAGGAAATTCCTCAAATGAGAATATAGGAGTTGAGGAGATAAAAACAAAACCAAAAACCCTCCTACTCATAGTTTTACCAATAGCCTGTCCACTCCTATCCAGAGTATCTTTTCTAAAGGCCAGGTCTTCCTCACCTCTCATCTGCTGCCAATATTTCCTCAGCCAAGGCTAGGCTCTGCTACCCATTTCTGCAGTTTTGTGCTGGGTTTTTGTCCAGCTGAGCTTGCATGGGTCTTGTGCATGCTGATAACAATGCTGTAGGTTCATATGAGCAGGGTCCCAGGAGCTTGTAGGATTCATTTCCATTTGGCCTTGCACCACCTCTCTGGCTCTTACTATCTTTCCACCCCCTCTTCTGCAATGTTCCCTGAGCCCTGGGTGGGTGAAGCTGAATTTAGTTAGCCTGACCATGGAACCACACTCTGTAGAGTCTTAATCATGGTTTGGCCTTTCAGGCCCTTTTGAGTTCCTGGTCTCCTGTTGTATGGAGGAGCTTCCTTAACAAGAGTCAAAAGGTAGTTAATGCCTTCTTGGGTCCTGTTCTATGATGCTTGGGCTTATGTGTAGAGGTTGCATTGTAGATGTGTGCCTAGGCATGAGCAATTCACAGACCATTTCTGTGAGTGTTCAGTTGTGGGACTCTGTGCTGTTCTCATCTTGTGCAAAAGAAGCTTCTTTTCTGAGGGATGTCTGGGATATTTGTCTGTAAATATAAGGATACTTCTTTTTTTTTTAACTAGATTGTAGGTGTACAAATTAGTATCATTGGCTATGGATAAACATTTTCAATGTTTGAATTGGTTTAGGGATGAAGTATTATTTGGAATATTTTACTGGTGCTTTTAAAAATTTTTATTTATTTTTGTATGTGTACGAATATACTGTCTGCATGTAGGCTTGTGCACCCATGTTGTGCAATGCCGTGGAGGTCAGAAGGAGGTCTCGGATTCCCCTGGAACTGGAGTTCTCCTGGAATTGGAGTTACAGATGGTTCTTAGCCGCCATGTGGGTGCTGGGGATCGAACCCAGGTCCTCTGCAAGAGCAGTTGGTGTTCTTAACTACTAGGCTATCTCTCCAGCCCAGGATACTTTTTTTTTTTTTTTACTTTTTTTTGATGCTTTGTGTATTTCATACATAATTTTCCAATTAAGTTCAGGCATATTTCCCTTCCCTTCCCCCCACCCCACCCCACCCCATCCCAGATCATGCATTCTGCCATAACTGTCCTGCATCTTTCTCTCAGTTTTTTTTCAATTTTCTAGCTATAGTGATAATTTAGGCATACAAGCATCCTTCATGTAAAACCAATTTGCAGGCATTTTGTGCCCAAACCCACACAGCCATGGGTCCCACCATCCAGGCGGGGGGGCTTGTATGTTCAATCAATTTGATCAAAGAGTGTCCAGACTATATTGCTGTAAGTTTCACCATTCACCCCAACGAGCCTTACATTCTACCATGCCCCCTCCTCTGCAGATTGTTCCCTAGGCTTAGAAGGGGCACAGGTGGATGAGAAGCAAAACAGTCTAACTTTCTCTGGAGCTGTGCGTATTGGTCTCTGTCAATTCTGCTGTTTCCTTCGTTGACTGACGAGTTTGTCCAGGAATAACCTTTTGATCCTACTATGAAGCACAAGCAATTAGATATATATGGTTAAAACAGTACTAATGTTATGGTAGGTTACGTTGGTATAGACACAGATGTTTGGATAATGTAATCATGATACATTTTTTTCTGTGTTAAATATGACAGGGTCTTAACTGTGGCTTATAACCATCTCTAACCAATTAGAGGATGTAAGCTTGTGGCATCAGCTGTGGGTTATTCCTCCAAGAGAGAAAGCCATACCAATTAGCTTTGGATATACAGGCATTGGTTGCCCTCTGCTGCACAGTAGTCCCAGGCAGGTGAGGTGTAGCTGGTGCATGATGGAGGAGTCTTGCTGACCTCAAGGAGACCCATATTTGTGATTTAATTGGTTTAGTGGCCTTTGTAACACTCTCTGGTAGTCCAGAGGCCATCAGTTACCTTGCAATGTGTGGTTCCTCCATACATCTTTCCCCCATGTTAATGTTCGGTCTTCGCAAAGGCCTTATTGCCTCTCTTCTTGCAGGTATCCCACCATTTACAGGGAAGGAGCACGTTTACCTTTTGTGGGGGCTTGGGACCCTGGTCAACATCTCTGGGTAGAATAATCGCCTTGCATGATGTCAGAGACTCTCTTATTTTAATATGATTTTTTGCTGAAGTGCATAGCTTAGAGGAGACCTTTAGTATTATATTTGGTTTCTGAATAGAAATATCCTTTTTCACAGTTTCCCTAATGTCTATTAGTCAGATTAAAGAAGCAGTTTTTACCTTTGGTTTTATAAGAGCTTACCTCTAATAATATTGCTCCAATTTACAGTGGAGACAACCTCATCATCCATCATATTTTCTCGGGGGGGGGCATTTTTCTATCAGGAGGAGAGGAAGAAAAGTCTTTTGTATTAAAACCTTTGGCGGTGGGCTGGAGGAGGATGGCCTAGCAGTTTTAAAACCGCCTGTTCTTGCAGAGGACCCGGGTTCGATCCCCAGCACCCACATGGTGGCTGAGAACCGTCTGTAACTCCCAATTCCAGGAGAACTCCATTCCAGGGGAATCCGAGAACCCTCGTCTGACATCCGCGGAATTGGCACGACAACGGGTGCACAGCAAAAGAGGCAAAAATACAACATAAAACAAAAAAAAGAATAAAATAATAAAAATAAAAAAAAACAAACCTTGCGGCCCTAGAAGGTAAGTTTTCGTTAGGACTCATTATAAATAGTTTGTGTACAAGTAGGATCCACGAGGGGTTTTATATTTTTGTAGTGGCAATCTGAGTTATTTTACCTTTCATGTTCAGATGGGGTCCCCAACCTTTCTGTTGGCACTTTCTGGTGCATCCTACCCATGCACCATGCAAAGCTTGTATCTTATTTTTTCGCAGCCGTTAAGTTTTGAACTTTTGGACCCGTTGGAACACACCACATCTCCGTAAATTCCCCGTACGGAGTTTAAGATTTGAAATGCAAGGTTTTTTGATGAAAGGGTTTTTGTTCCGTTCTACTATATCCCCCCCTTTTTTTATAGGTTTTTTTTTGTTTGTTTGACCCCATGGTCTCCCAGAAGCAGGTTGTGTTTACATCCTATAGGGGGAGTCCCGGCCAGATTTCACTCAATTCCCCACCTGCGGTGTTTTTGGGTTACTGTATGTGATTAACTGGTAAGCAAACTTAATTTGTTACGTAAAGCATTCTTAATAGTGAAAGAGAAATGCTACAAGGTGATAGACTGTACAACAGGAGAAATTAAGAGAGACATTTTGTATGTGCAATCCAAGTTTATGTGATTACACGATTTTTATGTACAACAATGTGGCCCCGCGTTTATATCTCCATTTATCACTCAGATCATTACCGTTTTTTCCAGAGCTCCGGTAAACCAATGTTTGTTTAATATTCACACTATTTACTTTACTAAGTCCTAAAACACCAGGTAACCTGGAGACAGCATCTGGGCAAAACTGGGCATACTTGTGAACTCACGTCAATTAAATAGTTGTATTTAATGGAATATACACCTGTGTCCCTCTCCCGCCCCTCCCACCCTTCCGAATTTACCATCTCAGATCAGTTTTTTGGCGCAGTCTTTTCTGTTGTTGTTTCTTTACTATGCATCCCTTCTCCATGAGAAATATTATATATCGGAATTAGTGGCACTAGCATCCACATATGAGGGGACACCATGTGTTGTTTGTTTTTCTGGGACTGTGTTACTTCCACTTAACATAATGTCTTCTGATTCCATCCATTTTACCGACAAAGTTCATGATGTTGTCCCTCTTTACCGCTGTATAGAACTCATTGTATACATGCTACCACATTTTTCTCTATCCACTCGGTCAGTTGAGGGGCACCTGGGGCTGGGTTCCATCTTTTTGCTATTGTGAACAGAGCTGCAATAACATAGCTGTACATGTATCATTGAGGTAGGATTAGTCTTGTTGGTATATTACCCAGAAGTTGGTACGGACTGGGCACTATGGAGAGCTCATTTTTGGAGTCTTCTAAGTTGTTCTATCCACACTGCTTCCATAGCGGCTGTACAAGGTTTACATTCCCACCGCAATGGATGAGTGTTCCCCTTTCCCATCAACCTCTCCACACTTGGTATCATTCGTATTCCTGATTCCTTTAGCCAGTCTTATTGGAGTTAAGATGATATCTCAAAGTGCTTTTTAATTTTTGATTTTCCCTTTAATTATAGCCCGATGTTTGAACACTTCTTAAGATGGTTTCTCAGCAGTCTCTAATTCCTCCTCTGTGAAAGTCTCTATTCAGATCTTTGCTCTCATCTTTTTGAATGATTCATTTTTCTTTCTTGTTTTTTTTTAATTTTATTTATTTTGTATGTGTATGAATGGTTTTTCTGCAGTGGGTTTTAGCACCCATGTGTGCAATGCCGCGGAGGTCATGAAAGAGGGTCTCAGATTCCCCTGGAAACTGGAGTTCTCATGGAATTGGATTTACAGACTGTTCTAGCCGCCATGTGGGTGCTGGGGATCGAACCCGGGTTCCTCTGAAAAGAGCAGTCGGTGCTGCTTAGGGCTATCTCTCCAGCCCCTCTTTGTTTTTGAGTAGCTTGTATACTCTGGGGAAATTAATGCTTTGGTCAGATGTTTCTGCAGTGAAGGTTCCTTTCCCCACTCTGTGTGGTTTCTCTCTTCACTTCCTTTATTGTTTCTTTTGATGTACAGGAAACTTTTGAGTTTAATAGGTCCCATCTTTCATTTGTCGATCTTATTTTCTTGCGCAGCTGGTGTCTGATTAGGAAGTCTTTCCCTACACCTATGTCTTGTAGTCTGCTGCCAAGTCTCTCGTCTATCACCTCCAGAGTTTGGGGGTTTCACTGTTGACGTCTTGTATCCATCTGGAGTTGATTTGTACAGGGTGAGAATTAAGCGGTTTAATTTCATCTTCTTCTACAAGTTGGGTGATTCCAGGGTTTTGCAACACACCACTTACTGAATATCTGTCCTTTCCTCCATTGTGTCTTCTTGGCCCCCTTGTCAAATATGAGGTGGCTGAATTGATCTGTATCTAAGGTTGGATTCAGTTTTAGTTCATTGGTCAACTGGGTCTGTTTTGTGCATACACAGGCTGTTTTTTATAGATTATATCCAGTGGTAGGTGATAGTTTGATGTCTTGGGTAGACGATACCCCCTGTATTGCCTTTTCACTCAGGGTTGCTTTGGCTATTCGGGGTCTTGTTGTTTTTCCAAATAATGAGGAACTGTTTTTCCAAGCCTGTGAAGAGAATACTGTGGGGATTTTTTGATTGGGATTTGCATTTAAAATTAATTTCCTTTTTTTTCCTTATTGTCCTAGCAAGGGTTTCCAGCACTATATTTGAAAAGGAGTGGTGGACAGGGGCAGCCTTGCCGAGTTCCTACCTTTCAAGGGGAATGCTTCCGTCTGTTCTCCCCATTTAGGATGATGCATTTCTGTGGGTTTCCTGTATATGGGCTTTGATTACATGAGGAAATCTGTTCCTCCAGTCCAATTCCCTGCTGAGGACTTTAAACATGAAGGGATGCTGGATTTTGTCAAAGGCTTTCTCCGCATCAATTGAGATGAGGTGGGGTTTTGTCCTTCAGTCCATTTTATGTTTGATGAATATTATTGATTTCCATGTGAACCAACCCCGCATCTCTGTATGAATCCAACTTGGTCATGGTGGTATATTTTCTCTGATGTGGGTCTGTATTGCGATTTGCCAGTATCCTGTTATGAATTGGTGCACTGGTTTCATTAGGGAGATTGGGTCTAGAGTTCTCCTTTTGGTTGTATGCTTTCCCTGGTTTTGGTATAGCGTGATGCTGGCTTCATGAAGGGAAACTGGGAGAACTCCCTCCATTTTATCCTTCTGAAACAATTGAGTATTAATGGTTATAAGTCGTTTTCAAAATATTTTATAGAATTCTGCTTGAAACCATCTGGGCCTGGGCAATTTTTTGGTTGGAGGCTACTATTACATCTTTGACTTCTTCCTGTATTATTGATCTATTTAGGCATGTCAATCTCTTCTTGGTTGGCTTTGGGGATTCCAGGATTTTAGATATTCATCCATTTCTACTAGGTTTTCAAAAATTAGTAGAGTATAGGTTTTTGAAACTAATCCTGTATGATTGTCTGGATCTTTTCATTGTCTGTTGTTGATATTTTCCCCTTTCATCCCAGATTCTATTGATTTGGAGTTGTTCCCTTTTATTTTGGTTAAACTGGGCTAGAGGTCTGTCTATCTTGTTTATTCTCTCAAAGAACCAACTTTTGGATTCATTGATTTTTTTGTCTGGTTTTCTTTGTTTCTATTTCATGTATCTCTGCTCTGATTTTTGTTATTTCTTCTTGTCTGCTCCATTTAGGGTTCATTTGTTGTTGTCTCTCAAGTTTTTTAGTCTGCAGTGTTAGATCATTCACTGTGCTCTTTCTTTTTTTTAATGTAGGCACTTAGAGCTATAACTTCCCTCTTAGGTCTGCTTTTAAGTTTCCCATATGCTTTTGTTGTGTGTTTTATCATTGTCATTTAGTTCCAGGAAGTTTATTTCTTTCTTTATTTCTTTCCTTGACCCATTCATTTATTCACGAGAGTGTTGTTTAGTCTGGTGTTCATATTGAGTTTATTGCATGTGGTCTGATAGAATGCATGAGATTATTTCAATCTTTTATATTTATGAGTTTTTTTCTGTGTGTCCAGTATATTGGTCTATTTTGGAGAATGTTCGTTGAGGTGCTGATAGAAAGTGTATTCTCGGTGTCTTGGGTGAAATATTCGATAGATGTCTGTGAGGTCCATTTTGGTATTGTATCATTTAGTTCATATGTCTCTCTTTTTATCCTTTGTCCTGTGACCTGCCTAGGGGACTTAATGGGGTATTGAAGTCCCCTACTATTAGTGTGCTAGGGTTAATCTGTGCCTTGAGATCCTGAAGAATTGTCTTTAAAACGTTTGCACTGGTGTTTGGTTGCATATATATTCTGATAGTTGAGATTCATTCGTCAATTGTTTCCTTTAATAAAGATGTAATGGTCCTCTTTGTTCTCTTTTGATTTCTTTTGCTTTGAAGTATATTTTTGTCTGAATTTAGAATAGCCACAACCCGCTTTCTTTGTGCTACCATTTGCTTGGATACTTTCTTCCATCCCTTCACCTTGAAGTGTCTGTCCTTGAAATTGAGATGGGTTTCTTGTAGAAGCATATAGATGGGCTTTTGCTTCCTAATCCATTCTCCCCGTCTATGCCTTTTGATTGGGGAGTTTAGCCCATTAATATTTAAGGTTATAATTGAAGGATGATGTTGCTTCCTTTCACTTTATTAATTCCTGGACTTCTAGCCTCTGATTTGCTCTTATGGTTATGTTTTTATTAGTTTCTTTTCCTAGGTGTTTTGAGGATTGTGCTCCTCTCTTCTGCCCTTTGAATTGCTTCAAGTATTTTATGAAGAGTTGGTTTTCCAGACATGTATTCCTCATCTTGTTAATGTCATGGAAGATTTTTTTTTTCTCCAAATATAGTCGACACTTTTGCTGGGTAAAGTATTCTGGGTTGGTATCATAGTCCATAACACTGGGAATGCTTCTTTGCTCCATGTTCTTTTGCTTTCTTGGTTTGAGCCAAGAAGTCAGTTGAATTCTGATGGGTTTCCCTTTTGTGACTTGTTTTTCTTTTGTAGCCCTCAGAATTTTGTCTTTGTCTAGCATTTTAGCTATGATATGGTGTGGGGTGTTTCTTTTCTGATCTTGTCTATATGGGGTCCTATGTGCTTCTTGTATTTGTATGGGTTTTGCTATTTTTAGTTTTGGGAATTTTCATCTATTATTCTGTTGAAGATCTGATCAATACTATTTTCTTGAGATTTTTCTCCTTCCTATATTCTATGGATGTTGGAGTTTGATCTTTTCAATTGTCCCATATTTCCTGGTTGTTCCACTTTTGTGTATTTTTTAAATTTTTTCAAATCTTATTTGAGCTTTTTAATGCTCTGTGTTATCTTCCAGATCTGATACTCTTTATTCTCTTCTTCCATTCTTTCTGAGGCTTTTTTTTCCTTTCTTTTCTTCTTGATTGGATGAGTATTCTAATTCCTTTTTCATTCATCCTGTGTTTCTTTTAGTATTCCATTTCCTTTTTGAGCTTCTCAATCTCTTCTTGGTGGCTCCTTACTTCGTTTGGTTGGCTTCGTTTTTCAGTGTTCTACTTCCTTTCGGAGTTTGTTTTTTCTCCCTCTAGTTCTTTCTGGAGTTTGTCAATCTGTTCCTTTAGTTCTTTCCGAAGTTTGTCATTGTATCCCTCTAGGTCCTTTTTTGAGTTTTTTTTTATCTCTCTTTAGTTCTCTGTATTCTTTATTTTTTTCTCCTTCTAGTTCTTTCTGGAGTTTGTCAATCTGTTCCTTTAGTTCTTTCCGATGTTTGTCATTGTATCCCTCTAGGTCCTTTTTTTTTTTTTTGGTCTTTTCAAGACAGGGTCTCCTTGTAGCCCCGGCTAGCCTGGAACTCTCTCTGTGAACCAGGCTGGCCTTGAACTCACAAAGATCCACCTGCCTCTGCCTCCCAAGTGCTAGGATTAAAGGCATGCACCACCATGCCCGGCTCTCTAGGTCCTTTTTGAGTTTTTCATTCTCTCTCTTTAGTTCTCTGAATTCTTCTTTGTGTTCTCTACTTTCTCTGCATAGGTCTGCAATTATTCCTCTAAGATCTGTTCCTTGGGTCTCCTCCAAGGGGATCCCATTGTAGCTATCTCCTACAGGTTTGGTAGAGCCTGGTGCAGGATTATCCTGTGCCTTTCCCATGTTGTCCCTTCGTCGTGTCCCTGGCGTGTGGGCTTTCCTTTTGTGGTTCAGATCACAAATACCTTTTCACTATGTTAGCGGATGGTTTTGCTTTCCTCCTTCAGATGCTTTTTTTTTTTCCTTTCCTCCTCCTTGTTTATGGAGTATTGACTTGTCTAGTTTTCAGGCTTTCAATTTTGTTTATATATTGGATATTGGAAGCCAAATCACTCTTCTCTTCTTGTTCTCCCTGAGTGACTTCCAGCTAGCTGCACAAATGTGCAGAGTCACTGACCCAAACCCGCCGACCGCCCAGGATACTTTTATAGTTAATAAGTTACCTTAGCGTAAGGATGTGTCAACCTTGGGGAATCGTCTAAGATTTATGACTTCTCCTATTGTGTGTATCTGGCTACATTAATAATACCACACATGAGTTTCCTCCCACTGAATGGGCTTTAGGTCCAATTGGTTAGTCATTGATTTCCCTCAAGATAGAAGTGCCACTATTGCATGGATCTTGTATGACATGGATATTTGGTCTTGAGGCTGATGTTGGACCATCAATTGATGTTCTTCCTTTGTGGTTTGCATGGTGCTCTCCACATTATTGAGAGTTAGCCTTCAGGCATGGTGGCTTCCAAGTCAGATCCAGCTCCATTGCTCAAGATCTGGTCTCTGAAGCATGTCTTGTCTTCAGCAATAGGGTTTTACCTATTCGCATTCTGGGAGGCAATTAAGGGATGTATCACAGACAATGAAAGAAACCCACATGCAAAACATAATAAAAATAATAATATGGAAAACCCAAACAATATGTCCCCACTAAATGCCACCAGTCGTATAGAAGAGTAATACAATGAGTACCTCCTAGTGAAAACCAAGGATACAAAATTTAAAACAACAATCATAAACATAAAGAATTCAATGAATTTAAGGAACAAACAAACAAATAAATCACTGAACTAAAGGATAGGGAAAAGCTTTTGATTGAATTAACAAAGGAGATAGAAATAATGAAGAAAACTCAAGCTGAAATGAAGAAAGAAGTGAAACACTCAATAAGCCAATTGGAAAAACCAGAAAAAAGCCTCATCAATAGAATGAATGAAATGGAAAATATCAAGCTTGGATGATAAAGTTGAAGAATTTGACTGCTCAAGCAAAGATTATGAAAAAAATTCAAACAGGAATGGAATATGCAGGAAATCTGAGACACCATGAAAAGACCAATTTTATACATCATAGGCATAGAGGAAAGAGAAGAATGTCAGGATAATGGTTTTGACCAGATCTTCAACAGGATTGTAGAAGAAAAAAAATCCCCAAATTAAGAAAAGATGCCATATACAAATATAAGAAACAATAGAACACCAAATCAACAGGACCAGGAAAGAAACTCCCAAAGGCATATCCTGGTAAAAACACTGAACCCACAGAACAAAGAGAGAATATTGAAAAGCAATAAGTCACATATAAAGGAAAACCCATCAGAATTACAGCTGACTTCTCAGTGCAAACTATGAAAGCCAGTCTTCTGAGCCTGGATCAAAGTACTCCTGATTCTAAATGACCATAGATGCCAACCCAGAATATTTTACCCAACAAAAATATATATTATATTTGAAAGGGAAAGAAAAATCTTCCATGACATGAATAGGCCGAAAGAGTTCATAGCCAGAAAACCAGCCCTGCAGTACTTGGAGCAATACAAAGAGCTTAAGAAAGGAATGACTATACCCAAGGGGCAACAGAAAGAAAATAAATGTGGAAACACAAAGTTAGACCAAGAATACAAGCAGAAATTAAAATCATGGGAATCAATACACACCTTTCAAAAATAACTTTAAATATCAATGGACTGAACTCCCCAGCCAAAAGACACAGGTTAGCTGAATAGATTAAAAAGCAAAATCCATCATTTTCTTGTCTACAAGAAACCCATTTTATCTTCAAGGACAGGCACTACCTTAAGATGAAAGTATAGGGGCTGGAGAGATGGCCTAGCGGTTAAGAGTGTGGACTGCTCTTGCAGAGGACCCGGGTTCAATTCCCAGCACCCACATGATGGCTGAGAACCGTCTTTGACTCCAGTTCCAGGGGAACTGACCTCTTCTGACCTCCACAGCATTGCATGACATGGGTGCACAAACCTACATGCAGACAGTACACTCATACACATAAAAAAAAATAAATAAAGGATATTGTCAGAGAAGGAGGGTCTGGGGAGAGTCACTGGACTCTCCCCTGAGTGTTCAGCTATTCCTCCCACCCATGAATATGCAATTCTGTCCTAATTGCACTTGTCTTTGTGGTCTCTGCGAGGGGCTAGAGTAGGAGTGCAGGGAAAGACCAGGGAAAGGGGACTCCATCTGCACAGCACATTCCAGTGCCCCCAAGCCTGACAATCTAGTTCCATCCCAGGACATACTGGCCTGCCTCCCTGACCAATGCTCAGCATACTTACAAATAAATGTAATAAAAAATTTAATCCCTGCACTCGGGAGCCAGAGGTAGGCAGAGCTCTGTGAATTCAAGGCCTTGATACCAGGTGTGTACATGGTGTCACTCACTAGTTGCCTGCAGAAAGGACTCACATGCTGGAGCTGTGAAATTGAGGAGTGACCCCACTGATGCAGAGACAGGGCTCTGAGGATCTAGGGAGATGCAGGCTGCCAGCAGCATGGCCCTTCTCCTGTCTCTTCTGTGTCTTTGGGTGTAGAACTACTGAAGAGGCTGAACTTTAATCTCCCCATGTCAAAACTCTGAAGACTGAGGAAAGAGCAGCACATGCTGTCCGTGAGCCATTGCAGCTGCTTTGAATCCTGGTTGAGTTCTGAGGACTTGAACTGTGGATTTGCATAGACTGAACTGAGGGGAGAGGAAAATCTATTTTTACAAACCATTCTGAGAGCTGCACCCTTGTCTGTGGGCTTGATTATATGTCACTGCCCATAAATATGACTCCACAAAAGTCTTGTTTTTGTTTCTTCAGTTTTTTATTTTCTTTTACAATTTGTGTGTGTGTGCGCTGCACGGGGGACATGCTTGTCAAAGCCCATACGTAGAGATCAAAAGACAATTAAGGGGAGTTAGGTCTCTCCTTCCACCAAGTAGATTCCTGTTTCAAATTCAATGTCAGGCTTGGCAGCAGGTAACTTCATACCAAGACATCTTTACAAAAGAAAAAAAATTTAGCCAGGCATGGTGGCACACACCTTTAATCCCAGCACTTGGGAAGCAGAGACAAGTGGATCTCTGTGAGTTCAAGTCCAACCTGGTCTACATAGTGAGTTACAGGCCAGCTGGGCCTACAGGGAAACCCTGTATCAAAAAGACCCCCCCTCAAAAGATATTTGTGTCCCATATAAATGCTCATCAAAGATAAATGCTGAGAAGATGAAAAGTTTAACAATCAAGTAGAGTCATTGACCACTTCCATGGACAATCAACCTCTTTCTTTCAAAATCCCTGTAATTGCCCAGTGAGCCCATAAACTAAGTAGCCATGGTAGCAGAAATGGAAGTGATAGAAAGACTCAAATAACATATACTTCCATTTACTAAGGCTGACTTGGCTCTGGCTGTGGACCAGAGCCAAGTCAGCCTTAGTAAACAGCCAGCACAAATGGTGGCGGGTTGAATACACTGGAACACTTCTGTCTTGGCAGGGAGAGGACTTTGTCTTTACTGGAATAGACTTATTCTGGTAAGTCTACTCAATGCTTCTGTCAAAACTACCATCCATGCATTTTCAGAATGCCTTATCCACTGTGATGATACTCTACATTACATTACTTCTTTCCAGGAAATCCATTTCACATCTAAGGAAGTGGTGCCTAAAAAAATAAATAAATAGGGGGCTGGAGAGATAGCGGTTAAGAGCACCAACTGCTCTTGCAGAGGACCTGGGTTCTATCCCCAGCACCCACATGGGGGCTGAGAACCGTACTTGACTCCAGTTCCGGGGAATCCGACACCCTCTTCTGACCTCCGCAGCATTGCATGATGCGGGTGCACAAACCTACATGCAGACAGTACATTCATACACATAAAAAATAAATAAAATTTAAAAATATATATTAAAAACTATTTTAAAAAAGAAAGAAAGATGAAAGTATGGAAAAAATATTCCAAGCAAATGGCACTAAGAAGCAAACAGGAGTTGTAATTCTAATATCTGACAAAATAGACTTCAAACTAATACAAATCAGAAGAGATGAAGAGGGCCATTTTATTCTAACAAAGGAACAATTAACTAAGACGATATTGCAAATATGAACATATCTGCACCAAACTCTGGTGTACCCAACTTTATAAAAACAGTACTACAGCCTTTAGGACAGAGATTAATCCCAACTCACTAGTAGGGAACTTCAGTACCCCACTGTCTCCATTAGACAGGTCAGCCAGACAAAGAATAAACAGAGAGACATCTGAATTACACAATACCATAAATCAAATGGACTTAACAAACATCTACTTCCACACAAGTGCCAAAGAACTTACACCCTATTCTGTACACCATGGAACTTTCTCCAAAATCAATCACATACTGGGGCATCAAAGAAACCTCGACAAATAAAAAAAAAAAAACCTGAAAAAATAACATCAATCCTTTCAACACACAAGTTAAGTGGAAATATAAATTATCCACATTTGTCACCCAAAACAGCTTGGGTAAATTTACAGAATATTCTAGCCAAACACTAGAGAATATACTTTCTACTCAGCACCTAATGAAACATTCTCCAAAATCGACCACATACTGGGGCATAAAAGAAACCTCAACAAATACAAAAGGATGGAAAAAACCAGAAAGGGAACAAGTAAACGATCTAACACTGCAGCTAAAAACACTTGAGAAACAAAAACAAATGAACCCTAAACCCAACAGACAGGAAGTAACAAAAACAAGAGGAGAAATCAATGAAATAGAAACAAAGAAAACAATACATAGAATCAATGAATCCAAAAGTTGGTTCTTTGAAAAGATAAACAAAATAAACAGACCTCTAGCGGGTAAACGGCCTACCGCTCTTACAGAGGACCCGGGTTCGATCCCCAGCACCCACATGGCGGCTGAGAACCGTCTGAAGCTCCAATTCCAGGAGAACTCCAGTTCCAGGGGAATCCGAGACCCTCTTCTGACCTCCGCGGCGTTGCACGACACGGGTGCACAGACTTGCATGCAGACAGTACATTCATACACATACAGAAATAAATTAAAAAAAAAAAGAAAAGATAAACAAGATAGATGTTTAGCCCAGTTAACCAAAAGAAAGCACAACTCCAAATCAATAAAATTAGAGAGGAAAGGGGGAAACCACAACAGACAACAAAAAGATACAGAACATTATATGGGAATTCTTTAAAAAGCTATATGCTATTAAATTTGAAAACCTAAAAGAAATGGATGTATATCTAAAATCATGAGAATCTCCAAAGCTAAACCAAGAAGAAAGTAACAGCTTAAACAGATCCATAACTTATAAGGAAATTGAAAGAGTAATACTAAACCTCTCAACTAAAAAAACATTCCATATGGATTTACAGCAGAATTGTACCAGGCATTTAAAGAAGATCTACAACCAAAACTACTTAAATTATTCAAAAAGATAGAAACAGTGGGAGAACTCCCAAATTCTTTCTATGAAGCCAGCATCACTCTAACACCCAAACCAAGTAAAGATACAACCAAAAAGGAAAACTATAGAGCCAAATACTTAGTGAACATCGATGCAAGAATTCTCAACAAATACATGCAAATCACATACAGGCACAGATCAAAAAGATCATCCACCATGAATGACCAAGTTGGCTTTATTCCAGAGATGCAAGGATGGTTCAATATATGTACATCAATAAATGTCATAAATCACATAAATGTACTCAAACACACAAACCACATGGCCATTCACTCAATAGATGCAGGAAATGCCTTTGATAAAATTCATCATATGTTTATATTAAAATTCCAAGAGGGAATTGGACTGGAGGGAACATACAACATAATTAAAGCTATATACAACAAACCCACAGCTAACATTATTCTAAATGGAGAAAAACTGGAAGTAGTCCCTTTAAAATCAGGAACTCAACAAGGCTGTCCACTATCTCTATTCCTTTTAATATAGTAATGGAAACTCTTGCTATATCAATAAGACAAAAGAAGGAAATTAAAGGAGCACTATTTGAAGAGGTCAAATTATCCCTTTTTTGAGACGATATGATACTATACCTAAGAGATGCCAAAAATTTCACCCGAAAACTCCTTGAAATGATTGACATTTTTAGTAAAGTGGCAGATTATAAAATTACAAAAATCAGTAGCCTTTCTATATACCAATAACAAGGAATTTGAGGAGTACATGGAAACCATACCATTCACAACAGCCTCAAAAAATATTTCAGAATAAACCTGACCAAAGACATTAAATATCTTTTAAATCTTTAAAGAGAACGATTAAGGAAGATACCAGAAGATAGGAGCTCCCATGCTCATTAATTGGAAGAATTAATATTGTGAACATGACCATCCTACAAAAAGCAATATACAGGCTCAATGCGATTTGAATCAAAATCCCCATGACATTCCTCACAGAATTGGAAAAAATATCCTAAAATTCATACGGAAGCACAAAACACCTCAGATAGCCAAAGCAACCCTGAACACAATGAGCAATGCTAGGGCATTAATATACTAGATTTCAGATTATATTACAGGGCTATAGTCATAAAAACAGCATGGTACTGGCACAAAGATAGACCCATAGATCTATGGAACATAATTGAGGATCCAAACTTGAGGACAAGCAATTTCAGTTACCTGATATTTGACAAATGGGCCAGGAACACTCACTGGAGGAAAGACAGCATCTTCAGCAAATGGTTCTGGTAAAACAGAATCTTTACCTCTGGATGAATGAAACTAGTACTTATCTTTCACCTTCCACAAAAGTCAACTCCAAATGGATCAGGTTTCTCATTGAGAAACCTGAAACTCTGAAATTGTTAGAACCTTTTAGTAAGGACTTTCTAAATAAGACATCTATTACTCAGCAATTAGGGTTAAGAATCAACAAGTGGGCCTTCACTAAACTAAAAAGCTCCTGTACAGCAAAAGAACCAACCAAGGAAGTCAAGAGAAAACAAATGGGTTGGAAGAAAATCTTCACTAGTGACACATCTGACAGAGGTTTAACATCCAGAATATATAAAGAACTCAAAAAATAAGAATCAGGGGAACAAGTAACCCAGCTAAAAGATGTGCTCAGGGTCTGAACAGAGAGTTCTCAAAAGAAGAAATAAAGATGGCTAAGAAAGATCTTAAAAAGTGTTCAAAAAATGTGTTCAACATCATTAGTAATTAGGGAAATGAAAATGAATATTACTTCAGGATTTCATCTCACCCCAGTCAGACTGGCTAAGATCAAGGGAACAAATGATACCAAATGTTGGAGAGGATGTGGGGAAAGGAGAAGGTTCATTCACT
The DNA here is from genome assembly GCA_009823505.1 of Rhizomys pruinosus. Lineage (NCBI taxonomy): Eukaryota > Metazoa > Chordata > Mammalia > Rodentia > Spalacidae > Rhizomys > Rhizomys pruinosus. The sequence goes on along the minus strand of VZQC01000197.1, from coordinate 4,239,413 downwards.
GTTGGTGGGATTGCAAACTCATGCAACTCCTATGGAGAGCAGTGTGGAGAATTCTTAAAAACTAAAAATGAACCCACTATTTGGCTTGGGTATACCATTCCTTGGGTATACTGTTCCTTGGCATGTACCCAATGCAGAAATCCTTGTACATTCACTTGCTGCTATTATTTTCACAAAAGCTAAGAGATGGATGCAACCTAAGTGTCCCTCAGCTACTGAGTAGATAATGGAAATGTGGTACATTTACACAATGGAGTTCTACTCAGAAGTAAAAAAAAAAGTCAAAATCATGAAATTTGCAGGTAAATGGATGGAACTAGGAACTGTTATGCTAAGTGAAGAAACACAGACTCAGATAAACAAATGACATCATTTGTTCTCCCTTATTTGTGGATCATAGCTCCTTATCTGTGAATATATATCCTGATGTTACTGCAGGAACCAGAAAAAATGGAAGCAATCAAAGAGGTGAAGGGAATGAAGGAAACTGAAAGAGAAGAATAGGAGAGAGATGATATTAAGGGAGAAATGGATAAAATGGGGATATTCAAATAAAGAGGGGGAGGGAGGGTTTTACAGGCAAATTTGGGGATAAAGAGAAATAAGAAGTTCAAGAGAGGTGGGACCATAGGAGACTGGTATTATCAAGAGACACTTTAAATGGGGAAGGCATGGAGTGTTACGCAGGAAAAGAGAAAAATGAGAGATAAATAATAACCACCTAGTGTAAAAAAAACCCAGAGGGAATCATTATTCCAACAACCTAATGACAAATTACACATACAATATCCTACATGAGTCCATGTGCATAGCCAAAGGCTACTTAACAAGAAAAAGTGCCAGACAGGAGAAACCTTCCTTTGAGTTGTTGGCCAAGGCAGTCCAAGAGACTCCCCCAATTACACAGGCTATTGCTACAGCCCTTGATTGCTCCCAGAACTTGAAGGTACAACCCTATTGCTGAAGACAGGATCTACTTCAGAGAACATATTTCGAGCAATGGAGCTGGAACTGACCTGGAAGCCACTTCCCATGAAGGCTAGCTCTCATAGCTGTGGAGGGCACTGTGTAAACTGCTAAGGAAGAACATCAATCAATTATCCAATACCAGCTTCAAGACCAAATATCCTCATCAATATCCACATGGCATATGGCATTGGTACAGTAGTGACACTTTTATCTTGGGGACAATAAACAGCCTCCTAATTGGACTTAAAGCCCAATCATTGGGAGGAAAATCATGTGCAGTACTGTAAACATAGCCAAATACACATGGATAGAGAGGTCATAGATCTTAGAAAAATGTCCGAGGCTGAAACATCCCTAGACTTATGTAACTTCTTACTAAGTGCAAAATATGTATCCTTATATTTACAGCCAAGTATCCCAGTTACCACTCATCAATGAAGCTTCATTTGTACCAGATGGAGACCATCACAGACTAGTACAACTGTTCATACACAGACATTGTCTGTGAATCATCCAAACCTAAACAGCACACCTACAATGCAACCTGTACCCTAAGGTTCACATGACATGGAACCAAGGGTAAAGAGGACTCTAATGAGTCCCTCAACTCTCATTAATGAAGCTCCCTCATGCAACAGAGGACCAGGAACACAAAGGTCACAAATGGCCAAAGCATGGTGATTAGGAGTCTTCAGAGTCTGGGTCTTTGGATAGAACCCCTGTTGTTTCACTCACCCAGGGCTCAGGGACCATTGTGGAAGAGTGGGCAGAAAGATTGTAAGAGCCAGGGAAGAGGTGCATGACCACATGGAAACAGAATCCTACAGACCCCTGGGACTCTGCTCATATGAACCTAAAGCAATAGTATCAGCAGGCACAAGAACCATGCGAACTCAACCAGAGGAAAATCCAGCATGGAACTGGGAAATGGGTCACAGGACCCAATCTTAGCTGAAGAAATATTGATAGCTGATTACTGTTACATGAGGAAGAGCTGATTTTCTTAAAGGGAGAGACTCTGAATAGGCTGACTAGACCTCAGTAAATGATTTTGTACTGAGGAACATCCAGGGGCATTAACGTAACACAATAGGCATTAACACAAATGACAGAGTGTATGAATTCCAGTGGGGGCGCTGTGGGAAGGAGCCAATAGAGAAAGTGGTATAAAGGTGATTAAGATTGCTTGAGATGTTCCTTATGAAATTCAAAAAAATTTAATTAAAATTTTTTGTTTTTTGGTTTTTTGTCTTTTTGGTTTTTGGTTTTTTGTCTTTTAGGTTTTTGGTTTTTTGTCTTTTTGAGACAGGGTCTCCCTGTAGCCCCAGCTGTCAAGAAAAATCAATTGGAGGAGGCTTGAAGGGGATAGCAAAACATGCTGAGGCTGCCTGGGAGAAGTGGAGGGGGAGTTTGGGGTGCATATGAGCAAATACATAAACTACTTGTAATACCTTATTGGTTCCTGTGCTAGATAGCTTTAGCGTCAACTTGACACACCTGGATTGAGGGAGCCTCAACTGGGGAACTGGCTCCATTGGACTGGCCTGTGGCCACGTCTGTGGAGTATTGTCTTGATGGTCGAGCAGTGTGGAAGGGCCCAGCCTACTATGGGTGGTGCCACCCCTGGGCAGGTTATTGTGTACGGTGTAAGAGGGCAGGCTGGGCATGGGCCAGAGGAGCAAGCCAGTAAGAAGCACTCTTCCATGGCCTGTGCTTCAGCTCCTGCCTCCAGGTTCCTGCCCTGAGTTCCTACCTTGGGCTCCCTGAGTGATGAACTATGACCTGGGAGATGTGAGCTGATAAACCCTTTCCTCCCCAAGCTGGTAATGGTCAGTGTGTTTTGTCACAGCAATGGGCAAGCGAACTAGAACAGTTCCCTCATTAATAAGTTAGTTAAATAGAAACTTTAACATGCTTACTTTGTATGAGAGTTATGATTCTTTTTTTTTTTTTCAAAAACTGTTCTCAGATACACACTGCACTAGAAAGAGTCTCTCCACTATTGTCATATGATTTTCTGCATTTGAAGCACTCACAGGATGGGGAATACTAATCTTCCTCTTTAGACTGACGAATAAGGACTCCATCTTCTCATTTCTCTCAGTGGCCCTTCTTCCATCACTCACCTTATTCACAGCTGTTTGGAGCATGGGAAATAATCTCCACCTTAGATATGTAAGGTAGAATGAAAATCTATACTGTATTAATGGGCTTCAGTTTTATCCTAGGTAAGATTATTTTATCACCTTAGATTTTCTCTCTCAACTCTCTCAGCTTTGCTTTAAAAATTTTTTAAGTTCCAAAAGCTCTTATTTTTTTCCTTTTAAAAATTATTTATGTATTACTTCTCTCTCTTTCTCTCTCTCTCTCTCTCTCTCTCTCTCTCTCTCATGTGTTTATGAGGGTGCTCATGTGGCATGGTACCCATGTAGAAGTCAGAGGACAACTTTGTGGAGTTGATTCCCTCCTTTCCATGGGTTCCTGAGATCAGGGCTGGATTAGATTTGTGAAGCAAGCACTTTACCCTCTGAGCCATTGGCTCCTTGGCTGATCTGGAACTTACTATGTACAGTTTGAGGATAGCCTCAGTCTAACAAGGATCCACCTACCTCTGCCTCCTGAGTGCTGGGATTAAAAACCCGTGCCACCATGCCCAGCTCATGTTAAAATTTTTATAGCATACTGTTTTTGTTTCATGGGTACACCTCTGTGACCTTGATAATACCATTAATGATTTTAGAGTTCATCTTGCATTATTTTTACATGCTAAAAGGAAGGAGGTACTGAAAGTGCACTGGATGCTCCAGTTACGTTGAATTTTCCAGCATTTCTTCCCTCTCATCACTTCCTTAATATTCTGTCTCCATTCCTTCCTGTCCCCAGTATGACTGATTCCCCTTTTCTTTCTAGGTCCAATTCAAACAATAGGTTTTTTTTTTTTCCTGGAAGTGACTTTGGCATCTACCCTGCGCCACTACTCTCTCATATTCCTTACCTCTCCAAATAGATAGTGAACAGCTTGAAGGTAGGCATCGTGTTGGTTCCCCTCTGCTACTTAGGCCACAGACACATATATATTATTTTCAGAAAGAATGAATGTATTAATATCCACTTCCAACGTATACTTTATATACATTTCTCCACTTAGTAGTGCCAGAAAACCCATCTAAATATCTTAGAAAATAGGTATATTTTTATACTTACAATTACTGTCATAGTTTTGTGATTCTTTTTCAATTGTGCAAAGATCAGAAGGAAACATCAAAAACTGATAAAATATTTAGCAAGTATTGATAAACAGAAGAATAATCTTCATTTTGTTATATAGGTTCAAAACAGAAAAGCAAGTGGCAGAGGCTCAACATTGATGAGAGAGACAGAAAGCTTAATATGCACCTGGCACTGTGCAAAGTGAGCATTTTTTATAGAGTCAATTTCAGAAAAAATTTTCCGTTTATTTATAGATGAGAAATTATGACTCTGGGAGATTAATCAATTTAACTAAGATCTTACGTTTTAAGGTTAAGTCTGTGCTTTGGTGTTCTCTGGAGGATCAAAACAGAATGTTCATTTCTAGAGGAGTTTTGGTACCCAGCCCATCCAGCTCTCCCATGCTTGCACTCAGAATTTATGTTCTCCTTGGAATAAGGCTCTGCGTTTGGACCCAGGCTTTCCAAAGACACAGAAAAACAGCCTTATTATGTATGTAGGTGAAACCCTTGACATAGTTCTGTTTCCACCCTGGTAAATGTCTGACTTGCTCAGGGCATAATAACTTATAAATGTCAACTTTGTTTTTATCAGCATAATTCTCAGCTACAGTGATCAATAAGACATGCCCTCCTTCTGCTAATGGCTGCATTCAATGGCTTCTGTACCTTTGCATTAAGAAATAGCATTACCCGGGCCTGGTGGTGCACGCCTTTAATCCTAGCACTCGGGAGGCAGAGGCAGGCGGATCTTTGTGAGTTCAAGGCCAGCCTGGTCTACAGAGTGAGTTCCATGACAGCTGGGACTACAGGGAGTACCTGTCTCGAAAAGACCAAAAAAAAAAAAAAAAAAAAAAAAAAAAAAAAAGAAATAGCATTAGGATTTGGTCTACCAACTGACTAAGGTAAAAAAAACAAAACACTCTCGATAGCTGCACCTCTCTAACCACTGCTGTTATTCTTCTGAGCTTAGTACCAAAGTTGCACATGAGGTAAACAGAACGGGACTTCTTGTCCTCTCACCTTGCCCAGGCCTTATATGGGGACTGGCTATGGAACAAAACTGACATGTTAAACTTTGCAGGCCTAAATTTATTAGCAGTGCTTCAGACACATAGGGAAGTTCTAGAACTTTGTTTCATCAAAGCTCTTCCTCCACTTAGAGGGATCAGAGAACTCTGCGACAGTTGTAACTGAGCTCAGGAACATTTGTGTTATGGGTCATATTTTTTATTTTTTATTTTTATTCCCAATGAATAGAACTTTTGGTTTATCTTAATTTGAGTAGGTATAAGGGTGGATTGCAGTTAAGATCTTTGTTAACAAAGAAATATTATTAAATTTCCCCATATCTAATTAATGAATTATTACCTTATATGCAATAATTTTCTAAAACCATTTATGATTTAACCTTTCAGGCATGAAATGGGGTTTTATTTAGGGCTTCCTAAGTATTCTTTTGACAGAGTAAGTCATGAAAGCTCAATGTATTCGTTCTCTTTTCAATTTGCAGATTTAATCCACCATAAAGCATTCTGACTTCATAAAGAAAGGAAACGTGTTAGGAGCAAGTGTTAACGACAAGTGATACTTCCTTGGGCACATTTGCTAGATAAAATATTCAAATTCTTTTTTAGAGAAATGCATTGAGAATTATTAGTTTGTCACTCAGTTAAGGGTTTATGTGCATAAAACTATTCTAGCCTGTAATGAAATGTCATGTGTAGTCTTCTAAAAAGGATATTTTGGAAGGCCTTTTGTCATTTCCCTCAGTTGGGAGATGACCTACTTATTCTCAGTCACTGGAATGCTAGAAAACGGTGCTTTTGGCATTCCAGGAGAGTCTTGGATATAATTTTCCATGTCTCTTTATGTTGAAGAAATATAACTACCCAAATTTGGTAGTTATCATTTGTCACTTCTCTAATATGGACATTTTCCACAAATCTGCTACAAAAAAAATAAATGAAATAAATCAAAATAATAAAAATCACTGTTTCCTATAAATATTGGAAGTATTCATTCTGGCTGATGATACTTCTCCCACCTTGCTTCCATCCTCTTTCTCTGCTTAGAAGTCAATACGTGCAAAGCCATCTGTTCTCTTTCAGTATATATGTAGAAGCCCCACTCCTACCCGTCCTAGCCCAGCAAAGTTATGGTGAATTTGTGGTCAGGCAACGCATGCCCTGACCCCATCTCTGCTCATAGAGGGGCTGGACAAGCATTGTTCAGACAATGCAACAGCTGTTGCAGGCCAGCCTCTGCCTTTCTCGGCAGAACACAGAGTGAACTGAGTGTCCTGAGCCACGCTGGACACGGACATCTTATTTTCTCTAGGAGGCAGGTGGCTGGCTCTAAGGCAGCCTGTCTCCAGCCCACCCTTGGATTCTTTGTCCCCATAGACATTGGTCTGCTCACCTCAAACTGTGCGCTATTCCCTGGAGGCTTTGGGGTGAAATATGATGCAAAGGGAGGAAGGGAAACCTTAGACGGGGAACAAAGCCACTGGAGGGCTGTCCATCAGCCTAGGACTTTGATTATATGTGCTTGTGTCTTAAATGCTGGTTGCTATAGCTACCGTGAAAGATGGATGTAAAGGAGCCAGCCAGGAACTTTGGGGGAGAACCGTGTATCCTGTTTACTCTTAGAGCTTTCCTTGCACTGAATGTCAAGTCAAGGACACCTACTTTAATTTATAGTAACATTGAGATTGCAAATGAATCACAATTAGGCACCTGACAATGATCATCTCAGGATAGGCTTTGCAGTTTTCTGCCAGATGTACAAGTGTGTACAGTACAGAGCTAATCAGGAGAAGAGTCTCCCAAGCACACTGTAAGCTTATTAACTTTGCTACTTATTCAGTCTGAAATGCTGAATGTCAGCTTCACTAATTTGAAGGAAGAACGGATGGTAATCGCTCTTTGTTCTTCTTAAATGATTAGACGAACATTTTCCCATGTTATTAGATAGATGGAAAGTTCAAGAGTGAGCTGTGGAGTCGCATGTAAGAGTTATAAAGACTGGTGTGGAGAGATGGCCTAGCAGTTAAGAGCACAGATTGCTCTTGCAGAGGACCCCGGTTCGATCTCCAGCACCCACATGGTGGCTGAGAACCATCTTTAACTCCAGTTCCAGGGGAATCCGACACCCTCTTCTGACCTCTGAGGCACTGCATGACACGGGTGCACTGACCTACATGCAGACAGTACATTCTTACACATACAAAATAAATAAAATTTAAAAATTAAAAAAAAAAGAGTTATAAAGACTGGTCAAGCTGAAGACCAGCCTGTACAACCTTGTCATATGTTTCCATTTTATAATCTAAACTCTTCACTGACCAGTACATTGTCTTAAAAGCCACCTCTGTTAGCCTCCTTTGGAATGAAACCTGCAGCTGTGTGATAAGAAGCCATGTTCTCTGATAAATTTTGTTCTGGTAAAGCTTAAACTGCACAACCAAGTATCAGAGGCACTTGCAAAAGGTTTCTTCAATCTTCATGGAGGAGCATAAAGGCAAACAGCTTCCCTAGTCCTGATGGAAATGATTACCAATGTAAAAGTTCCTACAGAGAAGTCCTGCTCCATGACGCATGGAAAAATTTCTAGAACATAATCTAATAATAGCCAAATAAATAGAAATGCTAAATAAATACAAACCATAGCTTACATCATTAGTGAAAATTCAGGGTGTGTATGAGATTTTCCTGTGACCCAGAGCATGTGCACAGAACACACCTAATCTTGGTATATCAGGTGTGGAAAGTCATTATGCACTTCCACCCAGAAGAAAAAGTTTAGAGAAAAAGGATTAGCTTGCCCATGATTCCTTACACAGAGGCCAGTGGACTGAGATGCAACCATCCTTGCCTGAGCCAAGGCTTCATCTTCTCACAACTCTGCTTCTTCTAATACTCTGCCTCTCCTCTCTCTCTCTCTCTCTCTCTCTCTCTCTCTCTCTCTCTCTTCTCTCTCCTCTCCTCACTTTCTCTTCCTCCTCACTCTCCTCACTCTCCCCTCCTCCTCACTCTCCCCTCCTCCTCTCTCTCCTCTCTCTCCTCTCATCATTCTCCCCTTCCCTTCTCTCTCCTCAGTCTCTTCTCTCCTTTCCTCTTCTCTCTCCTCTCTCTCTCTCTCTCTTCTCCTCACTCTCCCCTCCTCCTCACTCTCCTCTCTCCTCCTCACTCTCCCCTCCTCCTCACTCTCTCCTCCTCTTCACTCCTCTCCTCACACTGCCTCTTTTAATACTCCCCCTATTTGCACTTCCTTTTTACCGTGAATTCTTACTATGCTTCCTTTACATATTTTGAGCCTACTATGGTGATTGATTACAGACTTATTATTTTCCAAATAACTTAAATATATGCAAGTAATCCATATTCGTAATTAAAACCAGAAACTATATTTGGAAAAAGTAAACTAAGTCAACTTTAATTCTATCATGTTGTTTTGAGACAGAGTGCTGTTATGTAGCCCTGAATGGCCTGGTACTCACAATATAGCCCAGGCTGGCCTTGAACTCAAAGCTATATTCAGGTGTCAACCTTCTCAGTATGGGGTATATAGGCATGTGCCACCACATCCACTTTCCATTTGCATTTTAGTCCATAGTCTTTTAAGTAGTTACTGCCATATTCATAGTATACATATCATACACAAACATGTAATTTCATTTTTCATAGAAGTTGGATTGTGCCACACATGATTTTATACATTTATATTTTGCACATTTAGATTGCTACGATGTAAATGTACTTCTACAACTTCATTAAATTTTTTTAATTATGCTTTTTTACAACAGGATCTTACTGTGTAGTTCAAGTTGGCCTTGATTTTGAGATCTTCCTGCTTCTATATCTGGAGTCTGAGAGTATGTGTGAACAAACACATATGGTTACAACTTCATTTTTTAAAAATATTTATTTATTTTTAGTTTATGTGTTTGAGTGATTTACCCGTATGTGTATAAGTATACTCATGTCATGCAATTCCTGCAGAGGGCAGAAGAGGGTGCCAGATCCCCTGAAACCGGAGTTACCAATGATTGTTAGCTGCTGTGTAGGTGTTCAAATAAACCCGAGGCCCTCTGGAAGAGCAGAAAGCACTCTTACCAGCTGAGCCATCTCTCTAGCCCCTTGAAACTTCATTTTTAATAACTAGAGATCTATCATATAGAATTCAAGAATTAACAATTATGTGTATTTGAACTATGTATGTATGTGTTTCTATGTGCCTGCACATATATTTAGAGACCAGAGATTGACCTTTGGTGTCTTCCTCAATCATTTTACTGTATTTTTGAGATAGGATTTCTCACTGAGCCTGGAGTTCTATATGGCTAGACTGCCAAGGGTCTTCCTGACTACGTCTCCAGCACTGACTCCTGGCGTATAGGCAACCACATCCAGCTTTGTACACAGATGGGGTTCTGAACTCAGTTCCTTATGCTTGCTTGCATGGCAAGCCCTTTTCTGAGTGATATCAGCCCAAGGTAACTAGCATGTCTACTGGGCTATGCATTTATTTTGTTTCTATTTTTTAAAATTTTTATTTATTCTTGTACTGTCTGCACGTAGGTCCGTGCACCCGTGTTGTACAATGCCGCAGAAGTCAGAAGAAGGTGTCAGATTACCCTGGAATTGGAGTTAAAGATGGTTCTTAGCCGCCATGTGGGTGCTGGGGATGGAACCTTAGTCCTCTGCAAGAGCAGTCGGTGCTCTTAACGGCTAGGCCATCTCTCCAACTCCCATATTTTGTTTTTATTTATTTATTTATTTATTTATTTATTTTATTCATTTCTGTATGTGTATGAATGTAATGTCTGCATGCAAGTCTGTGTACCCATGTCGTACAATGCCGCGGAGGTCAGAAGAGGGTCTCAGATTCCCCTGGAACTGGAGTTCTCCTGGAATTGGAGTTTCAGACGGTTCTTGGCTGCCACGTGGGTGCTGGGTCCTCTGTAAGAGTGGTCGGCGCTCTTAACTGCTAAGCCATCTCTCCAGCCCTTGTTTCTATTTTTATACAAAGTAGAAACACTGAAAAATACATATTTTATCAATAATGTTTGTACTCATTCTTAAATATAAGTACACATTGTTGATTGATCAGTGTTAGTCTAAAGGTGATTTTTATATTATTTGTATTTTCTGTATATGAGTGTATTGCCTTTAAGTGTCTAAGTGCACCTGTGTCGTATAATGCCTGCAGAGGTCAGAAGAAGGCATCAGATCCCTTGAAACTGAAGTTATGGATGGTTGTTAGCAGCCATGTGGTTGTTGAGAATCAAACCCAGGTCCTCAGCAAGAGCTATCAGTGCTCTTAACCACTGAGCCATCTCTTCAACCCCTCTAATCATATATTCAAGCCCAGCAGTACATAGATTATATATGCCACAGAAGCACCTTCCTCAGAAAGGCCGGCAACAGCATAGCTGAAAGTGACCTTGAACGTTGCAGTCATTCCACCTCGGCAATCTCTAGCAGTTAGGAATTTAGTATTAGCTAGGGAGGAGAGAAGAGGAGTTGAAAACTCTGACTAAATAAGATGATATTTCATTAATGGAAAAGTCCAGCTCTGTTCCTTGTGGCAAATAGTGAATACATACATTCTCCAAAACACTAAAGTGATAGAAAAATACTATTCGTGCAAAGAGAAATTGTGGTGAATAAAGTGTGAAGGTCAGATTATCTTCTAAGAGGGTGTAAGGAGAAGCCCCTGATGACAGTCTGCCACCAGCCCTAAAAGCCACACGTTCCTGGGACAATATGACTCCTTCTAAGAACAGTAAATCTTTTGATCTTTCTGCCTGCAGTGTTTTGGAGACGTTTATAGTAAATCTGTAACCTAAGACGTGCCTTTCAGGAAAAAGAATAACTCGTAATCTGATCCCAGAAAGCTTTCTGCAGTGGGCTCTTTAAGTAGCTGTAGGACTTTCCCTTCACCCTGGCCTCTCAAAGAAGGCAAAGAGGATGGGAAATGTATTGGGTTGCTTTCTAAAGGGGAGCAAAGCACTGTGGTGAGCACTCTGCACTGTGGTGAGCACTCTGCACTGTGGTGAGCACTCTGCACTGTGGTGAGCACTCTCCTGTGGCTCCATTATTTCTTTCCAGTCTCCTGACTGGCTCATTATTATCCCATTTTACAGAGTGAAAAATCTAAAGTTCAGAGAAAGAAAGCTTCATCTGAAATCGTATAGCTGGTTGGTGTTAGGCTGGCTCTGAATATAGTTCCATCAACCTGCAAATCCTATATATTTTCTTCCAGTCTTACACATTTAAAAAGTCTACCCTTTGTGAGTTAGGATCCTACCTTTTGTCATGGTAGGTCTTCCCTAGCTTGCATACAACTACCCCTCCACTGGTCACTGCAAACATGGGGCTCATAAGCCTGTGGACTTTGGAAGGGGACTCAAGAGGAAGCCTTTAAACTGGGAGTTATTTACTGCTCAACTGAGGCCAGGCCTCCAGGTACATTAGGCTTGCTTCCCTAACCAGGTAGGGACACAAGAAGCTTACTTCAACCTTCTATTGTTAGAAAGAGCTTAGAGATAGCAACATAAAACTCGGATGAGAAGGACTGTTAAATAATATTTAAATATTATTTCAGTGCTTTTCCCAGTAGTTCAACTAATTAATGATAACGATGATGATAATTATTAAGAGCAATAATAAAACAGCTATTATTTTAGCAGTCACACTTGGATCTTATTTACCTGTCTTGTTGCTGTGACAATACCCTGATAAAAGCAACCTAAGAAGGGTGGAGTCCATCATGGTGAAGGAGATGTGGCACAGGAGCTTCAGGCAGTTGATCACATTGCGCCTGGACTCAGGAGCAGAGAGAAAGCTAGGAGTACTCAGCTTGCTTTCTCTCTCAGTCAGTCAGGATCCCAGAGCTAAGCAGTTGTGCTGCCCTGGTTAGTTAGGACGGCTCTTCCCCATGTCAGTTAACCTTGCTGAAGTAATCTCCTATAGGCAAGCCCAGAGGGGTGTCTCCTAGGTGTTTCTAGGTACTATCAACTGTACTGTCAACAAATATTCTCCAAACAGTTTACATATACTTTGAAACCAACTAATGTGGGACAACTAATTTCTGGAACTACCACCTAAAATTTGTTCAGACCTTTCTAGTTAAGGGCTCAGCTCTTTAAAATATTCCCCTAGTTTCAATGCCAGCTTCCTTTTAGGGGCCCAATCTGCCCACAGACTACAAACTTTGGGGTTCCCATGAACCCTTCTCATTTGGTAATTCATAAGAACAACTCACAGACTTCTGAAAGGCTGTATAATTATGATTTTATTATAAAAGCTGCAAGTCAGTACCAATCAAAAGAAGGGGCTGGTTGTGAGGGTTTCAAAGGTACCCCACTTCCTGGGGAATCAAGATCCTGGCACACCAATGCATTCACAGCCAGGAAGACCACTGAATGTTGGTGTCTGGATGTTTTACCAGGGATTCCTTATATACTGAGTCATTGAGCCTGTGACCGAACTCAGCCTTGAGCCCTTCCCCTTCCTAGAGGTCAGAGTTTGGACTGATATCACGGGGCTCAAAGCTCAACTCTAACCACATGGTTGGCTTTCTTAGCAACTGGTCTCCATCCTCAGCCACTACATCTCATTAGCATAAGCTCACATATGCTGAGGGGGTCTCATGCATATAAAGATACTCTTATCCCTTGAGTAATTGCAAGGATTTTAGTAAATTCTGTATTTTCCCAAAATACATGTTATTTATTCTGTGTTTCAGAGTGGTCTATGAAGTAAAATTTTTGCAAGTAAGAAAATTAACATTTTGAGGATGAATACTTACAGTCAGTGATAGAACTAAACTCCAGCTCAGATTTCCTGGACCTCAAAGTCAATGTTTGGACCATTTAAGACAGTTATATTCCCCCATGAAGCCCCTAATGATTCTTTTTAAAAAATATTCTATTTATTTTATTTTTATTTTTTATGTGTTTGAGTGTATTGCCTGAATGTGTGTAAAAGTGCTTCCATATCATGCAGTGCCCACAGAGGTCAGAAGAGGGCATCAGATCTCCTGGAACTGGAGTTACAGATGGTTGTTAGCTGCCATGCAGGTGCTGGGAATTGAAGCCAGGTCCTCTTCAAGAGCAGTCCCTAAGGTCCTTAAGAATCTTGGGCCGGCAGTGGTGGCGCACACCTTTAATCCTAGCACTTGGGAGGCAGAAGCAGGCAGATCTCTGTGAGTTCAAGGCCAGCCTGATCTACAAAGTGAGTTCCAGGACAGCTGGGGCTACAGGGAGATGCTTTCTCAAAAGGACAAAAAAAAAAAAAAAAAAGAATCTTAAGGAGAGAATGTTATTTGAATCCCAGTACCTACTCTCCTTCCAGCAAAGAACCCCTTAAGCTGCGCTGCCCTGTCATTTCCCAGACCTTCCATGCTGCCTCATGAGGAAATGTGCTGCATGCAGTTTTCTGGAGCATGTCCTTGCATAAAACATGGACTGCCTCCAACTTTGTCATTCCCTGATCCTGAGTTCTGGGACAGGGTCTGGTGCCAGTGGGCTGTATGAGGCTGAGAACAATGCCTAAACAGAAGGTGGAGCAGCAAATCAAAGCCTTGAAACAGAACCCCCTACTCATCCCAGGACACTCAACTCTCTTCTGGAAGAACCAAGAGAGTGTCACTCCTTGGTCAGTCAGCCTTACCTCTCTGGACATTCTCTAGAGTGCTGAGCGGCAGGCTGCTCCAGACTTTCTTCTTGGTACCTTGACATGCTTATGTGTTGACTTGGTTGTCTGCAGGATGAAACCTCTTATTCCTTTTGTACAAATTCAAGTCTATCAGGTGACAGTTAAGTTCTTCTAATGAATCTCACACAGAGGAAGAAAATAGCATCAATTTTCCTTCATACATAATTCAGATTACTATTCAGAATGTCGCTTGGCTGAGTGCAATTTGTGCACTGATTGCTCAGTTTCATGGAATTTCTCTGAACAGCTTGGCTTGATGCTGAGCTGAGCCAGTTTTGTAACTTATGTCTTGGTGTTAAAGTTTGCCTGGAACCAGCATCATGGCCCTCTGTTTATATTTCCTCTCTGTAGACTCTGTGGCACATTTAAAAATAGAATTTAACCCAGTATATATATCATTGGGAGAAGAAGAAATCTGGTAATCAGATCAAAGTTGTGAAACTTAACAAAATCTGCAACAACAGCAACAAACTCTAAAATAAAAAACAATTACTTTGACCTTGAAGTTGAACAACATTATGTTTGCCCCATGAGTTCTTGTAGTAGACCTACACATTAAAAACAAATATTAGGGGCTGGAGAGATGGCCTAGCGGTTAAGAGCGCCGACTGCTCTTGCAGAGGACCCGGGTTCGATTCCCAGCACCCACATGGCGGCTGAGAACTGTCTGTAACTCCAGCTCCAGGGGAATCCGAGACCCTCTTCTGACCTCCGCGGCATTGTACGACAATGCATTCATGCACATTAAATAAATAAATAAAAATTAAAAAAACAAATATTAACAACATGCCGTGGGGCTGCTTGTGTTTAGGTACGTGTGTGTGTGTGTGTGTGTGTGTGTGTGTGTGTGTGTGTGTGGTATATGCACATATGTGTGCATTACAGGTATGGGCAACTGATGTGTAGAGTCCAGAAGAAGTCGTCAGAGGCCCTGTGGTATCTATCACTCTCCACTTTAGTTCCTTGAGGCAGGATCTTTCACAGAAGCTGGAGCTAGGCTGGAGTCCAACAAGCCCCAGTGACCCTTGTACTGCCCCTATCTCTACCACTATCAGCTCTGGGGTTACAGACATGTATGCAACCACACTTGGCTTTTTACATAGGTGGTTAGATTCGAACTCAGATCTTCATTCTCATGTAGCAAGCACTTTTATGCATTGAGCCAGCTTTCCAGTGAAGCCACTTCTTAATTGAGTTCAATGAAGAACCAAGACAAGGATAGCTATAGCTTCCCAAGAAGTCTTTTTTAAAAAAAATGTAATATGGTATATCCATGTTCATGTGTGTGGTTGTATGTGTGTATAGGTGTGGGTGTACATGTGTATTCATGCATGTGGAGGCAGAGATTGACATCAGTTGTCTTCCTGGATCATACTCTATTTTGCTTATTGAGACAAGGTCCTTCACTGAGCCTGGAACTAACCAGCTTTCCCTAGATCTCCTCTCTTCATCTCCTGAGCACTGGGATTACTGGCCTGCCCAGAGCTGTTATGTGGTGCTGGGATCCAAGCTCCAGTCTCACGCTTGTGTGGCAAGTACTTTATTCACCCAGCCTCCAAGAAGTTTTTTAAGAAAGTAGTTTAATTTATGGATATTTGAAACTTACAGAAGAATGTGGCTATATTATATATTATATTAATTGAGATTCTTAAACTACCTGTAATATTTAAAAACAAAAAATTTTATGTGTGTAAGGGAAGATGAAGTGAAGAAAAATAAAAGCTTTCTGGCATTCTGTTTGGGTTTTGGAGAGAGTTTTCATAGTAGCATTTAAAAGAGTGGTTCTCTCTGAGGTCCACATATAAGATCCTCAAAGCATAGAATTTATATTAGAAAGGCTGCGAGTCAGAGGAGTGTGGACTGGAAGATATGCAGGGAACAGGAAACGTGAGGAAGAGCAGCCTTCAAAGACAGGTATGCAATTTCACTTATGTATTGGAAGCTTAGTGCCCAGTGTAGCTCTAGCGAGAGATGGGGCCTAATGGGAGACACTCGGACAGAAGGCTGGCCCTGATAAACTCAGCGTGCTGTGTCTCAAGACAGGGCTACTAGTGTGAGTTCTTCTAAAAGTGGTCCATTCTCGTCCAGTCTCTTGCTGGGTCATTTTTGCCCCTCTACTTTCTGCCATGCTATGACACAGTTCATCTGATGCCCAGAAGATGCCAGTGGCGTGCTCTTGGACTCCTTAGACTCCAAAACCGTTAGGGAAATATCCTTCTATTCTATACAGGTTTTCTAGTCTCAGATATTTTGTCATAGCAATGAAAACAGATGAAGATGCTCCCATTTATCCATCATGGGGAAGTAACCATGGAGAGGGTCACCCGAAACTCTAGTTCTTTAATTCATTCTCTCTGTTTCTCTTTCTCCCTGTCTCTCTGTGTCTATCTCCCTGTCTCTCTCGGTCTTTCTGTCTCTCTCATTCTCTCTGTCTCTGTCTATCTCTGTCTGTCTCTGTCTCTCTGTCTTCCCCCCCAGCTCAGGATGGCCTTGAACTTGGTATCTTGCTATGTAGTTGAGGATGATTTTGAACAGCTTCCTGCTTCTCCTGCCTCCACCTGTCAAGTGCTGGGATTGCAGGCATGAGTCACTGTGCCTAACTTCATTCTTTCCTTTCACATGTAATCAAACACATTCCTCTTTTGTAACATAACATTGAAATGAATGACTTTAATCAGCCACATTTTTAAAATTCCTAGCTAAATAAAATATTTTGCAATGGAGTGGGCAAATGAGAAGCGCAGCATTTTATAGATCTTATTTTACAGGGTACTTGGTGTGGGTGGCAGAGTGAGAACCCAAGTCGGGCCTTTATAAGAAGCTTTGAACGAAGAGGACCATGTTGGCAAGTTTAGTATAGACAGCACTGTGTAGACTGTGGACAAGAGGGTAGTGCAGTCAAGCCTAATCCTATAGGACATTTTGCCAAGGTCTCTGGTGGAGACAGGTTCAACAACTCTATAGAACACAAACTTAGCATGCGCAAATGCCTGGTTCCGTTCCCTAGCACCTACCATCTCTCCTCAAGATAAAAACAAGCTACCCGTTATTTTTCCCTTTGGTATTTGGGATGGAATCCTGGGCCTTGCACATGCTAAGTACATGCTCTACAACTGAGCTACATTCTTAGCCCAGGCTAGTCATTAATATCAGTTATTAATATTAGATGTGTAAGTTTTATGAATTACAGAATTAAGAAGGATATTTTCTATGAAATCTAGTACAGTGATGGTGGTTCATTTTTATAAAATGAATAAATGAAGCAAAAACATCCCAATTTGAAATTTTAAAGAACTATTTCTGAAGGCCAAATTGGTCTATTTAGGCTTATTATACTTAAATAATTACTTTAGGTCAATTACTCTAAGTGTGAGCTCAGCCATTCTGTCAACCCAGGAACCTAGAGTTCCCCATTTCTGTTCTCTACACTGAAGGGTTCACTTATAAATAGCTGCAAGGCATCTGTGCTTAGAAAACTCCCCATCGGCACAACATGCCACATTATTCGGAACTTCTGATATGGATTCTAAGTATAAATGAGAACAAACCATTTGAAGGATGATACTCTCTATCTATGTTGGAAATACTCTCTCAATCCTGGACAAGAATATGTCAACACTATCAAATATTTATTGGGGCTCCACAGGTGTTGCTTTTGCATGGGGCCACAAGCCTGCTCTCTTTTGGTGGTTAAACAGAGTTGGAACTGCATTCTCAGTTGTAAAAATTCATTTGTGAACTGAGCTCTAAAACTAAGTGGACATCTTTACATACTTAGAGCTATTGAATAATCCACTTATATTCAGCACTCAAAATCCCCAAAACAACCAAGAACTTAAACTCATTTTTTAAAACTATCCAATCATGAAAAAATTTCAGACTATAAGGTTTCTCAAGTAGGGGTGAGTGTGCCAGGCTGAAGGGAACAATCAGGGCTCTGGATAGCCCATCTCCACCATCAACCGTACTATGCATATGATATGTGATATATTATAGACAAACAATCTTTGTCTATAAAGAGAACAGAATCTTAGATTATCCAGTTCCTTTATCATGTTTTTGTTTGTTTGTTTGTTTGTTTTGAGACAGGCTCTCCCTATAGCCCCAGCTGGCCTGGAACTTATGTAGATCAGGATGGCCTTGATCTCATAGACATATGCCTGCCTATGGCCCCTAAGTGCTGGAATTAAAGGTGTGTACTATGACGCCAGGCTCTTTTATTATGTTTTATAATGTATTTGTCAGCTGTATATAATTACAGCCAAGCTTTATGTAATTAGAGGCCCTTACCAGTTTAAGTGAAGTTCTAATATTTGGTTCTTTCTTTTTCTTTTTTCTTTTTTTTTTTTTTTTTTTTTTTTTCGGGACAGGATCTCCCTGTAGCCCCAGCTGTCCTGGAACTCACTCTGTAGACCAGGCTGGCCTTGAACTCACAAAGATCCGCCTGCCTCTGCCTCCCANGCCCCAGCTGTCCTGGAACTCACTTTGTAGACCAGGCTGGCCTTGAACTCACAAAGATCCGCCTGCCTCTGCCTCCCAAGTGCTAGGATTAAAGGCATGCGCCACCACGCCCGGCAGGTCTTCCTTTCTTATGACTAGTTCATTTCAGAACTATTCTTTTCCCTCTAGTTGTGAGATCTAAGTTAGTGGCTTGGAGTGGCTGCTGTGGCTGTGTTAGCATGGAATAGATGGGAAAGCAAGAAGGATTCACTCACTGAGTTCTACTGCCAGCCCTGGAGGTGTCCTTAGCAAGAGCTAGGAGGAAGTTCCAGGAGGCAGAATTCATGAAGTAAGGCTGTGATTCTCATAGCCGAGTGTTCACAAAACTCACTAGAAATGTGGGTTTGGGACCCTGTGCATAGAGATTCTGATTCAGTGAGGTTGGAGGAATGAAGTAAGACATATTTTTCTTTTTCTTTTTTTTTTTTTGGCAGGGTGGGGGGTGCTTTTTGAGATAGGGTCTCCCTATAGTCCCAGCTGGTCTGGAGCTTACTATAGACCAGGCTGGCCTTGAACTCACAGAGATCCACCTGCCTCTGCCTCCCAAGTGCTGGGATTAAAGGCATGCACCACCATGTCTGGAGAGACATAGTTCTCTTAATCAATACTTGGATGATTCTGCTACAGGTGGTTTATGGATAATACTTTGAGATTCCCTGCTCTAATATATTGAAGAATGAGCACCGGCAACGAGGACGGCATATCCTTGGAAAGGGTGCTGCAGAAGCTGGATAAAGCTTTGGCTGCAGAAGCTGGATAAAGCTTCGACTGAGGAATTCAGATATAGATGATATTTTTGAGAGTGAAACTGGCAGTAGGAGGAGGAAAGTCCCAAGGATCCCACTTCCCAGGCTGAGACAAATTTAGCCATTGAGAGGAGGGCGAGGAGCCAGAGAGAGTCCTGGAGGACTCGGCAGAGTCTCTGGGAATGAGGCATCCATCTCACCCAGGACATCTTTAATGAAAGGACGCCTGTTGTGGGCTGAATCCTTAGCAGCTCAGATTGTGGTCTTACTTAGAAGTACAGGTTTTACAGAGATTAAAGTGAAGTCATTAGCATGAATCCAACATAAATGGCACCCTTATTAAGAGGAATATAAATATGCGTTTGAACATAGAAACACAGACTTACAGAGGGAAGTTTCTGCGGGAGGCACATCCTTGGGACTAGAATGGTGTACATACAAGCTGTGGAGCACCATGGGTTACTAGAAGATTCCAGAAGTAGGCCTGGAGAGATGGCTCAGCAGGTAAAGCACTTGCTGTGGGAACATGAAGACTGGTGTTCCGAATCCCTAGACCCTACTGAATGCAGGGCACTGTGACTGTGGTGAGCCTGCTTGTAATTCTAATACCCAGAGATGGAAACAGGATCCTGGGAGTAAGCCGGCTGGATAGACTACATGATTCATCAAGCTCTGGGTTCAAGAGAGAGATCTGGCCCCAAAATATCAGGTGGAGAGCAGTGGAGGAAGATGCTTAATGTCAACCTCTGGCTTCCACATTCATGGGCACACACATGCATGCACACCCAGATATACACACACACACACCACACACAAGTCAGAGGATGCAAGAAAGAATTCTCTGCTCAAGCTGTTGGAGGAAGAACAGCCCTGTCAACACTTTGGTTTCAAGCTTCCATCTGTGAGGCTATAACTTGTGGTTATTAAGCACCCTGTTTAGAGCAATTTGTCACTGCAGACTTTCAGGCTTATATAGCTCACATACTTCTCCCGTCCTCCTTGCTCCTGCCCTGGCTCCAGCTGTAAGACCCTCTGTAGCAGTTGGCAGATGAAGTCCTCCTCTCCAGCTTTGCTTTCTTTCTCTGCATTTCGAAACCTCGTTCCCAGACCTGTCTTTCCAGACAAAAACCAATCTGCTCATTGGCTCCCTTAAAACATCTGACTTTTACTTCCCGTTTCTCCTGGGCCAGAGTCCAAGCCCCACTTCTTGGCTCTCGCCCTTTCTCATCTGACCTTGCCCATGTCTCCATCCTCATCTCTACTGATTTATGCTACTTCTCTTGTTCTTCAGCCCTCACATTCTGCCTTCCTAGACTAGCATTAAGATGTCGGACTATGTACACCATGTTTTCTATCCTTTTGACATTTAAGATGCTGAATGATCTGCTTAGGAATTGCTTCTCCTATTAAATTTTTGGCTATTTCCTATGCTTTTTAAAGCTTGTGTCAGTCAGTATTTTCTAGGCCAACAGGTATCAAATATTTTAAACAGCTTTTGAAATTAATAAGATATGGAAATGGCTGAGGATCTCCATGGGCTTAATAAATTGGACAAATAGTGGAAACAGAGGTCAGAGGACAAGGGCATCACATATCTGTATAAATTTGCCACCTCTTTCCCAGACCATTGACAAAGAACAGAATATCCTGTGTGTGTGGGGGGGGTAGTGTTCCCACTGTATCATCCTTACAAAACCAAATATTTCTTTTTTTAAGATATTTTTTTGACATGTTGCTAATATGCATCCCACCTACCTCTTCTCTGGTCCCAAAGGCAAACTGAGGAAGACTTCCTGAACCACAGTTTGGAAGAGTCTAATGAGTTTAATTGGGCTTGCTTACAGAACAAATGGGCGAAGGGATTACTAACAGGAATTTCAGCACTCTCCCTCCCTCATGGCCCTACAGGGTCCTGGCATGGACCCTGCAACCCCTACCCAAAAGGGCAATGGAGGGAGAGAACCCCGCCTCAAGGCGTTCTCTGTTTTTACCATTAGCCCCTCCCTCTCATACAGCCAAGGTTGACTGGCTGACTGGGAGGAGTACCTGACTCCCATGGCACCTCCTTTTCCCTAGGAAAGTCAGTCTTTCTTTCAGAGGACTGTCCATGCTACACAGGATGAGATGGAAGATTTTTATTTTCTAGATTGGAATATAAAAAGTTCAATACTGGGGCTGGAGAGATGGCCTAGCGATTAAGAGCGCCAACCGCTCTTACAGAGGACCCGGGTTCGATCCCCAGCACCCACATGGTGGCCGAGAACCGTCTGAAACTCCCATTCCAGGAGAACTCCAGTTCCAGGGGAATCCGACACCCTATTCTGACCTCCGCGGCATTGCACGACACGGGTGCACACACCTGCATGCAGACAGTACATTCATACACATACAGAAATAAAAAAAAAAAAATTCAATACCGTGTTGGTAAGTTTTAACTGTCAACTTGACAGAATCTTGAATCCCCTGAAAAGATGGAGTTTTTCTGAGGGATTATCTAGATCACGTTGGCTTGTGGGCGTGCCTGCGAGGGGTTGTCTTGATTGTTAATTGATTAATTGTCTTAATTGCCCCATTGTGGGCAGCACCATTCTCTAGTCAGGGGGTCCTGAGCTGCATAGGAGAGGAGGGAGCTGGGGGAGAAAAGGCAAGTGAGCAAGCAGGCCTTCGTGTATTTATCTCTCTTTGCTTTTGATGTGGCGTGACTCAAATATCTATTTGAGTTCTTACCTTGACTTTCCATATGAATTGTAACCTGTTGAATAAAACCTTTCTCCCTGTATTAGGGAAAAATAACATGAACAAGGCAACTAATAGAAGGAAGAGTTTATTTTGGTCATGGTTCCAGAAGAATGAGTCCATCAAGGTGGGGAGGCGTGGCAATAAGTGACAGGCGTGGGGCAGGAGAGCTGAGAGATCGCATCTTCAACAGCAAACAAGAGGCAGGAAAAACAAACGAGAAGTGGGTGAGGCTATGAACTTTCAGTCGGCCCCCAGTGAGGCACTTCCTCCAGTAAAGCTGTATCTCCCAAAGATTTTATGACCTCTCCCAAACAGCACCAGCAACTGGGGACCAAGTGTTCAAATATTTGAGAATATGAGGGGTCCTTTCCCATTGAAACCACCATGATCCCCTAAGTTTACTCCTCCTCCTCCTCCTCCTCCTCCTCCTCCTCCTCCTCCTCCTTCCCCTTCTTCCTTCTCTTCTTCTTTTTGAGACAGGGTCCCACTATGTTACCCTGGTTTGCCTGGAACTTACTATGTAGACCAGGCTGGCTTCAAACCCACAGGGATCTGCCTGTTTCTACTACCTAAGTGCTGAGATTAAAGATGAGTGCCACACATATTGCCTTAAGTTGCTTTTTTCAAGGTATTCTATCACAGCAACATAAACGAGGAGCTAGAACAAATATTAAATGCAAATGTATGTATGTATATATGTATATATCTTAGTCCAGCAAACTTTCATATTCATAATCCAATACATTGAAACAAACAAGAGACTAGGGATATAACTCAGGGATAGAGTGTTTGCCTAGCATACACAAGGCCCTGAGTTCAATCCCTAGCACTCCAATAGAAAAAACAGTAAATATCGCTAAAATACATGTTATCAAATATTAATTATGAAAAAAAAAGAAAAAGAAAAATTATTTGAGAAATTTCAGAAAAATGTACACTTTCACCCAATAATAAGCAAAGTGCAGTTTGGTATCACTATTCTTTTTTTTTTTTTTTTTTTTAATGGAGGTTGAGAGCCACAGGATGTAGGTGCTGGGAACTGAATTCGGGTCCTCTGCAAGAACAGCATGTGCTCTTAACTTCTGAGCCATCTCTCCAGCTGCATAGAATTCGATCTTTTTTTTTTATTAATTTTTATTTATTTCTGTATGTGTACGAATGTACTGTCTGCATGCAAGTCTGTGCACCCGTGTCGTGCAATGCCGCGGAGGTCAGAAGAGGGTGTCAGATTCCCCTGGAGCTGGAGTTTCAGATGGTTCTCAGACGCCATGTGGGTGCTGGGGATTGAACCCGGGTCCTCTGCAAGAGCGGTCGGCGCTCTTAACCGCT
This sequence comes from Rhizomys pruinosus, assembly GCA_009823505.1. Classification (NCBI taxonomy): domain Eukaryota; kingdom Metazoa; phylum Chordata; class Mammalia; order Rodentia; family Spalacidae; genus Rhizomys; species Rhizomys pruinosus. The sequence goes on along the minus strand of VZQC01000197.1, from coordinate 4,216,196 downwards.
AGGCCATCTCTCCAGCCCGGTATCACTATTCTTGAAAACCCTTAAAGAATATACACCATCAGCCCAGAATATTTTCCTGACCTTTCATTTAGTAATTTTAACACCCCAATTTTTTAATTTACGTAGTCAACCAGATACAAAGACTTATGTTTAAAGATATGTATATCTCTATATAAATTTCTCTCTCTCTCTCTCTCTCTCTCTCTCTCTCTCTCTCTCTCTCTCTCTGTAACTCTTTTTTGAGACAGGACCTCATTATATAGCCCAGGCTGGATTTGACTATCTCATCCTCCTGCCTCAACTTCCTGAGTGCTGGGATCACCCTGCCTAGCTTTAAGGATGTTTTACACAGCTTGTTTTTTAATGGAAAATGTTGAAAATAACCTAAATATTTAGCAAGATAAATAAACATGGTTAAAACCACTCAATAGAATAATAATGGAAGGCACACAAAAAAATCTTCAAAGATCATTTTCTAAAAAAATGTTGATATTCTCTGATAAGGGAAAAGGGCAGACTTCAGAATACTACACACAGTCACACTGTACTTTACTAAAACTTTTTCTTTTTTAATTTTTTATTTACTATTTTATTTTATGTTTGTGAATGTATTGCCTGCATGGGTATAAGTGCACTCATGTCATGCAATGCCTGTGGAGGTCAGAAGAGGACACTGGATTTTCTGGAACTGGAGTTACAGATGGTTGTTATCTGTCTTGTGAGTGCTAGGAATCCAACCCAGTTTCCCTGCAAGAGCAGCCAGTGCTCTTAACCACTGAGCCATCTCTCCAGCCCCTAACACTTTTTCTTGATTATGCTTATTAATAGTGTTTTACAAGCTCACTCGCTCGCTCACTTGCTTGCTGCACACACAAAGACACACAGACACACACATAGGGGCAGGGAGAAAGAGAGGAAGAGGGAGAGAGGGAGAGAGGGAGAGAGAGAGAGAGAGAGAGAGAGAGGGAGAGAGAGAGATCTGAAAAGAGCTATACCAAATGTTAAAAGATAATTTCTTTACTTATGGGTGAGTTTTCTTCATTTTAATTTTTCTGTAGTTTCCATTTTTTCATTCTGAAAGAAGATAATTGCTTCTTGAAAATTTACCCTGTCACTTCTGGGTGGTCTAGTCTATCCATTTGTCTCCAGCTAAGACTGAGCAGAGTTGTTATTCCCACCTACCTTGCACAAAGCATGTTACAAATGATTTCCCCCTCTGGGTTTTATAGTCGAGGGGATTGAAACACTGGAGGGGAAAAGGGGAGCAAATAAGTAGGGCAAAGCTGGGCCGCAAGTCATTGGCAAAGCCTTAAAGAAAACTCCAATCCGGTTGTCTAGCCCCAGAGTGAGAGCCTCCACCACACTCTGCTCCATTGTTCAAGCGCATTTGGCTGTCACATGCCTTCTCATCAGCTGGGATTTGGCCTTTGCATAATTGGAACTTGAATGAAAAGTTGGCTTTTCCTTCTGTCTCAACTGCTGTTGTTGAAGCCTTCTCCTCTGAGATGCCCAAATAAAATGTCTCTCCAACTTTAAAGAACCCTCCTTCCTCTCCGTGACCACGAATTGCTTGCAGCTGGGCTAACTCTGTATAGTCACTCTATTGGCAGTCTGTGTTAACTTCATTAGCATGTTGATCTCGACCCATTACACATTTTATTATTTGTCTTTGGCTTACATAATTTGGAGATAACTTGACAATTCTAATTCAAGATATTGTAAGATTTATTTTTGTCTCACTAGTTGCTACAAACAGAATGATAAAACAGGGTCCTCTTTTTTTTTTTTTTTAATTCAAACAACAGAATTCTGTCACACGGAGAGAGCTGGTTAGTACAGAGACAGCTTGTACAGCAGAATAATTTATGCCTCCCACATAAACCACAGAATTGGGGTTGACAGCCCAGTCAAAGTGAAGTTAGTTTAAAGTAACCCAAACACCTTAGAAGTTCTATCAGTTACTTAAAGGAATATATCAAATGATAAGATGCTGTTGAATGACTAATATTTTGATGAAAGACAATGTTAATGTGTATTTATATAAAGCTTGTTTATGAGATAGCATAATAAATATATGCTGGTTAAACTAACCAAATATTAAGGTCTCAAAACTCTTTTTAGGGACTTAACATTAAAAAGTGACATTAATATATTGAGGAATGATCCCTCCAATCCAATTCCTTCTAGGACTTTAAGCATGAAGGGATTCTGAATTTTGTCAAAGGCTTTTTCAGCATCAATTGAGATAATGGTGTGGTTTTTATCTTTTATTCCATTTATGTGTTTGATGATGTTTATTGATTTTTGTATGTTGAACCATCCCTGCATCTCTGGTATGAATCCAACTTGGTCATGATGGATGATCTTCTTGATGTGGGTCTGTATGCGATTTGCCAGTATTCTGTTTAGAACTTCGGCATCTGTGTTCATTAGGGAGATGGGTCTATAATTCTCCTTTTTAGTTGTATCTTTGCCTGGTTTTGGTAATAGAGTGATGCTGGCTTCATAGAAGGAATTTGGGAGAATTCCCTCTGATTGTATCCTTCTAAACAGTTTCAGTAATAATGGTTGTAGGTCTTTTTGAAAATTTTTTTTTTTTTTTGGTCTTTTCGAGACAGGGTCTCCCTATAGCCCCAGCTGTCCTGGAATTCACTCTGTAGACCAGGCTGGCCTTGAACTCACAAAGATCCACCTGCCTCTGCCTCCCAAGTGCTAGGATTAAAGGCGTGCACCACCATGCCCAGCATGTTTTATAGAATTCTGCTGTGAAACCATCTGGGCCTGGGCTTTTTTTAGTTGGGAGGTTTCTTATTACATCTTCCATTTTTTCATGTGTTATGGGTCTGCTTAGGCTGTGGATCTCTTCTTTGTTGAGCTTTTGTGATTCCCAGGATTTCAGATATTCATCCATTTCTTCCAGGTTTTCAAACTTGGTAGAGTATAGGTTCTTAAAGCATTCCCGTATGATTTTCTGGATCTTTTCCTTATCTGTTGTGATATTTCCCTTTTTGTCATGGATTGTATTGATTTGGAGTTGTTCCTTCTTTCTTTTGGTTAACTGGGCTAGAGGTCTGTCTATCTTGTTTATTCTTTCAAAGAACAAACTTTTGGATTCGTTGATTTTTTTGTATTGTTTTCTTTGTTTCTATTTCATTGATTTCTGCTCTGATTTTTGTTATTTCTTCCTGTCTGTTGCGTTTAGGGTTCATCTGTTGTTGACTCTCAAGTGCTTTTAGCTATAGTGTTAGATCGTTCACTTGTGCTCTTTCTGTTTTTCTAATGTAGACACCCAGGGCTATAAACTTCCCTCTTAGGACTGCTTTTAAGGTATCCCATAGGTTTTGTTGTGTTGTATTGTCATTGTCATTCAGTTCCAGGAATGCTTTTATTTCTTTCTTTATCTCTTCCTTGACCCATTCATTATTCAAGAGTGTGTTGTTTAGTCTCCATGTGTTCTTGTAGGCAGTAGGGCTTATCCTGGTGTTGATGTTGAGCTTTATTGCACTGTGGTCTGATAGAATGCATGAAATTATTTCAATCTTTTTGTGTTTGTGGAGGTTTCTTCTGTGTCCTAGTATGTGGTCAATTTTGGAGAATGTTCTGTGGGTGCTGAGTAGAAAGTGTATTCTCTGGTATTAGGGTGGAATATTCGGTAGAGGTCTGTGAGGTCCATTTGGTGTATCATATCATTCAGTTCAGATGTCTCTCTGTTTATTCTTTGTCCTGTTGACCTATCCAAAGGACTCAGTGGGGTATTGAAATCCCCTACTATGAGTGTACTGGGGTTAGTGTGTGACTTGTGGTCCTGGAGAATTATCTTTATAAAGTTTGGTGCACCAGAGTTTGGGGCATATATATTCATAATTGTGAAATCTTCTTGGTGATTTGTTCCTTTGATAAAAATATAATGGCCTTGTTGGACAACACAAGCTGTATCATGGAGACCAGTACAGGAAGATCAAGACAGGACATGATGCTTAGTGGACCTCATTTGTTGACCATGGGAAAGGAAAACCCCAGTGTGGAGCACAAGAGTACTGCTGATGGTGGCTTGGGCTTGCCAAGGAGGAGCCTTCAAACATGACATCTTTCAGCCTAATAAAACAAATCATAAGCTGAAGATGCTAAAACCTATGAAATATGTGGTATGTGTATATGCATATTTTGCAGTGATGGATATTGGAAGGAATAACAACAACAAAAAGACGGGGTCAAAGAAATCACAGAATCAGTGAACTTCTGCTCAAAACAGTAAATTTCTGCATTGAGAATTTTGAGAGACTGACAAAAAAGATGAAAAACATGTTTGGCAGAATGCATGAGCTCTGGTGGGATCGGGGATCAAGGAGGGAGGCATGAGTCCAGATTTGATTTGAAGTTTGTATGAAATGCACAAAAGTTCAGTAAAAAATTGACTTTGGAAAAAAAATATAATGGCCTTCTTTGTCTCTTCTGATTTCTTTTACTTTGAAGTCTATTTTGTCTGATATTAAAATAGCAACACCTGCTTTCTTTTTGGTACCATTTGCTTGGAATATTTTTTTTCCATCCCTTCACTTTAAGGTGGTGCCTGTCCTTGAAGGTAAGATGTGTTTCTTGTAGACAGCATATCGATGGATTCTGTTTCCTAATCCAGTCTCCCAGTCTATGTCTTTTGATTGGGGAATTTAGTCCATTAATATTTAAGGTTATGACTGATAGGTTTGTGTTGCTTCCTTTTGCCTTATTATCTGTTTGCAGTTTGGGTTTCGGTTTCTACTTCTGCAGTTATGCTTTTATTGATTTCTCTTTCTAGGTGCCTGGGGTTAGTTGTTCCTTTCTTCTGTCCTTTGAATTGCTTCAAGTATTCTCTGAAGGGTTGGTTTTCTGGACATGTTTCTTTCAACTTGTTTATGTCATGGAAGGTTTTTCTCTCTCCTTCAACCATAATTGACATTTTTGCTGGGTATAGTAACTTGGGTTGGCATCTATTGTCCCTTAACACTGGGAATGCTTTGCTCCAGGTTCTTCTTGCTTTCATAGTTTGCATAGAGAAGTCAGTTGTAATTCTGATAGGTTAAATGATGGTACATTGGAAATGGATTTAAGTTACATGCATTTAAAATAGTATGGCATATAAAGTTTTCTTTGTTTTCAAGCTTTTGATAATATTTTAATGATAAGAATTAAAGACCATGTTTTAGTGACATGGATTCCACACATTATAAATTAAAATGATTACTGGGCGGGATACACTGATCTCTGAAGAACTCTTTGAAAAAGTAGATTTATGTTAATAAATAATTCACTTTCAATATTGATAATATGACATTTTCACATGAAATGTTGAGATTGCTAAGATTCAATGGTGCTGATTAAAGTTTCTGTACTAAGAAAATGCTTTCATTTTTTTAGTTTAAAAATTATTTAAGCTTTTCCCCCTTATTTTTATGAGTGTGCCTGCATATGTGTAAGTGCACCTGTGTATGTAATGCCCATGGAAACCAGAAGAGGACATTGGATGCCCTGGAACTGGGGTTATGGATGGTTGTTAGCTGCTGTGTAGGTGTTGGAAATTGAATCCAGGTCTGCTGCAATAGTAGCCTGTGCTCTTAACCACAGAGGCATCTCCAGAGTCCTGAAAAAGATTTCTTCAATGCACAAAATTTGGGATAATACAACTTCTCAACTTAAAAAAAAATGATCAAAATAACATGTTTTTCAAAGCTGGTAAGCCCTTAGGGTCACTGCCCAAACTGGTAGCTTATTTTAGTTGATAAACAAGAATATATATTCTCTTTTTCATCAGGGTGAGTTCTCGGTGATACAGGTCTTGAAATAATATAGGCATCAAATTTAACAATGTCTCTGAACATGGTCTTTTATGTAACACATTCCAGTTGCTTTTACTGTCTCATTTTAGGACTTCGTTTTTTGTTTGTTTTTTTTCTTTTTTTGTCTTTTCGAGACAGGGTCTCCCTGTAGCCCCAACTTGTCCTGGAACTCACTCTGTAGACCAGGCTGGCCTTGAACTCACAAAGATCTGCCTGCTTCTGCCTCCCAAGTGCTAGGATTAAAGGCTTGTGTTGCCACGCCCGGCAGGACTTCGATTTTTAAATAATCAAGCAATACCAATATTTTGAATCCAACTAAATGTACAGCTTTGAGTTTTTAGAAACACCAAACATCAGTCATATGTCTTTGTTTGTTTTGTTTTTAATCATGGCCCCTAGCCCAGGCTGGTGTTGAACTTATTACATAGCTGAAGAAAACTTTGAACTTCTGATCACACAGTCTGTACCTCCAGGGTGCTCAAATTAACAAGCCTGTGCCACTATGTGTTTATGTGGTGACAGGGATCAAAGCCAAACCTTGGCGTATGCTAGAGCAAACACTACCAACTAAGCCACGTTCCCAGCCTCATATGTCTTTTGATGGCCACGGTAAGACTCTGACAGCCTTTTTTTTTTCCATTAAGAAAGTTGTTCTCCCAGAGGAAAAAACGGTATAGATGCCACCATATTCAATCTAAAATGACAGGGAGTCTAAAAGGACATTTACTTCCACTGCTTGATTTATAGTTGTTATGTTAATAGCTTCTTGAATGCCCCAAACCAAAGAGCTAGATTAGGTCCTCTTTTGCTTTTGCTTTCCTTCTGGCAGGCCAGCCCCCCCCCTTCCTGAATCCTACTCTCTCCAGCCTCTTCCCCATTCTCTGTCTCATCTGCCAGCTGCATTTTCTCCTCAAGCCTCATAGGTGCTGTTTCACAGAGCTCCAGGTATTGATCATGTTTTCATCTACTCTATAATCTATTCCCTTTATTTTAACCTCTCTGCATGTGGTAATGACTCTCATAATTATCCTCACTTCTGAATACCTATCTGAATGACTGCAGGAGCCAAAACTGAGTTGGTGAGTTGCACTGTCCTTGGTGTAATTTGTCTTCCTGTATCCCCTGTTCCACCATCGGTATCACTCAGGCTCCAAACCAGAAGACACAAGTTCAACTTCAATCACTTCTTTCCCCTCAACCACCATTATCCATTTTCTCATTTGCATTTATTATGTATATCATGGAAATATATTTCACATTTGATTCCTTTTCTTTGTCTTCATTGCCAAGTACATCAGTAGAGCCCTTTGTCATATCTTAGATTATTACAGCAGCATCATAATACATCTGGTTTATCAAGTTACCAATTCTGATATCTGTGGGACGGGAAGGGCTTAGGGAAGGGACATGTAGTAAGCTTTGCTTTGCAAAGGCATCTTAGCAGCAACCTGGCTGGCGGATCTAACCTTTTAACATTGTAATACAGCATTGTCTCTACAAAGTTTGCCAATGAGAGCGGTGCAATTTTGTGTTGAAAAATACAATGTTTTAAGTAAGTTTGTGATTTTGTGTTGGACCACATTGGTAGCTATCCTAGGGTATATGAAGCCCTTGAATCACAGACTGGACATGCCCACTAGGGCTGCCTTTCAAAACCACTCTCTATTCTAGCATTGCATTCTTTTCCTTGCTTCCTCTCTCCTCTTCCTTCCTACTTCTGTTTCGTTGTCTTCCCCCTTTATCTCATTTCACTCTCTTTTACCATTTGGGAGGCCGGCCCTTTTGTTTGCTGTGCCACTGACTGAGTACTGATCACAATATCCAGCTGTCCTTAGAGCTTTAGCTCACACTGTCCAATCAAACAGGCTTCAGTTTAATCCTAGCACTTGGGAGGCAGAGGCAGGCGGATCTTTGTGAGTTCAAGGCCAGCCTGGTCTACAGAGTGAGTTCCAGGACAGCTGGGACTACAGGGAGACCCTGTCTCGAAAAGACCAAAAAAAACAAACAACAACAACAACAAAAAAAAAAAACAAACAGGCTTCAGAAATAAAAGATGATTTTCAAATAAATGAAATGAGTAGAAAGGGGTCATCATTCTTTTTTTTTTTTTTTTTTAAAAATACCCATATATATATTCTTCCAAAAGTTTCATATATTTGTTTATAACTTTTGAAAAGTGTCATAATTTCTCAGAGAGAGAACTATCTTCGGTTATTAACTCACTAGCTCATCTTTCCTTACTCTGCTGCCAAGAAGATTTCTTGTAGATGGCTTTTAGTCATATATCTTTTCAAGCACCCTGAGCCTGGAGCCTCCAGAGCTGTATAGTTCATCACCTGAACATAATTCTCAAAGTTCTGGGCACCACTCCTCCAGCCATATGCTTCTTTGACCTCTTCTTTGATGTTCAGAAATTGGTGTCTCCCCGCATATATCTTCAATGATTCCTTGTTTCTATTTGGGGAGAGATTTCTTAATGTGTTTGTAGACCAATTATAGTTCTTTTTCAATAGTAATTTTTTTTAAGATAAGATGGGTTGGTCAAAGGGAAGGTCATACACTTTCCATGAAGGGAAATGGATGTTGTTGGGTAGTTGAGGGGTGGGGTATGTGTACAGACACGAGGTCAGAACAAGGTTCCCAGGGTGGGCTGGAATGCCAGCAGCTCCTGCTCCTATAAGGATCAAGTGGCTGAGAGAAATGGGCTCCAGATTTCCTCCATTTTTCTGTCGTGTAAATTATTTTCCACGAAGGCATATGATTATCGATCATTGGCCTACAGCTTCAAAAGGAACAGGTGTTCTGTGAAGAAAAAGCAGTTTGGTTTCATGTGAAAAAAACAAAACAAAACACCCTGAGCATCCTGGAAGCAAGATTGTAAAACCACTAAGGCAATGGTAAAAGGAAGCCAATTCAGCAGCCATATGGGATCAGTCAAGGGAATCTGATTGTTTAATGAAGGTCTCAGTGTCAGTTAGTTCTATTTGACAGGGCCTCTGGTACCTGAGACTGAAGTCTTTTATACCTAGCCTGCACACTTACCATCTGCCTGAGCCTGGGTTTTTGGAGGTAATTTATTTTGTTGGTCCTTAGATCTGGAAGGGACTTAGAGATGATCTGGCCTTTTGGAGGCAATGAGGCATCTTAAGGGGCCAGGCACTGTTCATGTAAATGTGTATAAGAGAGACAGTGGCAGGGTAAGCTGAACAGCGGAGTGCCATTGCCAAGCCTCTACCTTCCTTATTTTATAGAGGGGGAAACTGAGGCTACCCATATGAACAATGATGAAGTTGGGAATAAAGTTTTGCTTTCATCCTAGAAGAATAATTTACTGTAAGGAGAATTACAAAAATAAATTTAGAGGAAAATAGCAAAACATAAATTGTGTAACTTCTCCTGGATCGTTTCTGTCTCTCTTTTTCTGTTCTTTTGAGACCTGAACTCCCGATGCAGAGCAGGCTGGCCTCCATGTCACAGAGTCCACCTGCCTCTGCCTCTGAGTGTTAGGATTAAAGGCCTGTGCCACCATGCCCAGCCTGCTTAGTTTCTGTCTTTTGTTTGGTATCACTCTCTTATAGTCTGAATGACAGGAAGTGGAGGCTCAGGATAAAATGAAGGGCAAGCCCTCAGCAGCCCCAGCTTCCAGTGAGGACCAGCCTTTCCCCATCATGCTGTCATCTTTCAACACTCAGAGTGTGCTCAACTCTGCTCTTTGCTCACTGTGGGATAAAAATCTGTGAACATTGGGGAAAGTGCTTTTAACCTCTATGGAAGGGTAACATCAAAGGACACAATGGATCTTTGCAAATGTTAGTGTGAAATTAGCATAGAAGAAATGCTTATCATTTCTCTGGGCCATTGTTTAGAAGAAAACAGCTTTACAGGAGATTATAGGGTTTCCTTTTTTCTTCATAAAAACTTACCATGTGAATGTAGACACTCTAAGTTTGGTCTAGCCACTCTTTCTACATAGGATGCATTATTTGACTTTACATCCTACCTGCTCTATTAACCTGTTTTTTTGTTTGTTTGTTTGTTTTTTTTTTTTTTTTTGGTCTTTTCGAGACAGGGTCTCCCTATAGCCCCAGCTGTCCTGGAACTCACTCTGTAGACCAGGCTGGCCTTGAACTCACAAAGTTAACATGTGTTTTTACCTTTCTCTATTGGCTTAGGCCCCCGCTGTCCACCACACTGGCTCCTCCTTTGGCTGACTTCTGGTTGCATCTAAATACGTTGAGCCTTCCCCAATGAGGCTGCACGCCCCTGGGGAACTTCCTCTGAAACTCCGGTCCAGAAGAAGCATCAGGTTTACGGAGACAGGTGCTCCGGATGTAGTCTATGCATGTGGGTGAGTGTTTCCAAATATTCTCCATATGATTCTGATGGAAATCCTGCTTAAAGAACCACCGTTCATACCCAAACCCATTTCTGCTAATCTGTTTATTTTCTCTTCTTGAGTCAAGCAGCTATCTGAGAAGTGCCAGGAGCTGTCCTGCTGCAGGCTGCCAGTTATTTCTAGAGTTCTGTGATCCTGAACCCCAGACAGGTGCTGGATACTGCCCAGGTGCGCTACCAAGTTTCCTTTCCTGACTGAGCAGCCCTACCTCACAGATACTTCATATCCTTGGTTTCTCTTCCCTTATAAATTCAAAAGATGAGTTGGCCTTCTGTTTGGAAAATTCACAATTTCATTTTCACAGCAAAATAAAAATTCTCCATTTTCAATTGCAACGCAATTTGCAAGCTTACTGTTGTGGGCACCTATTCTTTTCTTTCTTTCTGTTCTGGCAGAGGAGGTATGTCTTCCATAGGAAGCAAACCCTGTCCTGTGCTCTGAACCTCGTTCCTCCCCTGGTCCTAATCATGGGAAGAAGAATTTGGAATTTGGTAGGTTTTTACTTTTTTATTTATCACTGGACATGTTCCATTTCATACAGTTGGCTGCTGGTGTGTGTGTGTGTGCGTGTGTGTGTGTGTGTGTGTGTGTGTGTGGCCAGAGGTCGATGCTGAGTGCCTTCCTCAGTCTCTCTCCATCTTAGTTTAAAAAAAAAAACTTTTAAAATTTGTTTTTATTTTTATTTTATGTGTATGAGTGTTCTGCCTCCAGGTATGTAAGTGCACGCATGTTATACAATGCCTGCAGAAGCCAGAAGAGGGTACGGATCTCGTGGAACTGCAGTTACAGATGGTTGTTAGCTGCCATGTGGGTTCTGATAATTGAACTGGGTCCTCTGTGTGAGCAGCAGCTGCTCTTCTGTACTGAGGCATCTCTCCAGCTCCCTACCTTAGTTTCTGAGACAGGATCCCTCACTGAACATGGAGCCTGCCCAGCAAGCCCCAGGACACCTTTCACTTCCCGGTGCCTGGATTATAGTTGCATATGTTGCTGTGTCTGACTTTTTTTTGTTTGTTTGGTTTTTTTTTTTTTTTTTTTTTCTGGTCTTTCCGGAGGGACAGGGTCTCCCTGTAGGGCACATGCTGTTCCGGAACTCACTCTTTTGACCATGCTGGCCTTGAACCTCACAAAAGATCAGCCTGCCTCTGCCTCCCAAGTGCTAGGATTAAAGGTGTGCGCCACCATGCCTGGCTGACTTTTTATGAGTGTTTGGGATCCAAGCTCGATCTTCATGCTCACATGACAAAGACTGCTGACAGAGATGTCTCCCCAGCTCCTTGTTCTCTACTCGAGCAATCTCTCCTTCCTTATCCTTATGTTTTTGGTTCACAAGCCCTTTGGTTCTTTTTCACCTTCCTGCTCCTGCCCCAGGCTTCTGGCCGAGTTTTCTGACCTCACCACTGTGAGCGTCCTCGGACCTTTTCCCTGCTTTTTTCTCTCTCCATTTCCTCAAACTCTCTTCTTCATATTGTCACATCCAGATTTTTACATACGTGTATTTAGTTATAGAAACTCAGGTGTGCATAAATACAACTTTTGAAGCAGAGAGTGAGGAGACAGTCTTGCTCTGTAGCCCAGGGTAGCTTTGAATTCATGATCGTCCTCCTGCTTCCGCCTCCCTGGAACCGGGTAACTGGTGCGGGCTGCTGTACAGACATAATTTTATACTAAAATACTTTTGGTGTTCTGATTTTTGCTAATAACAGTAGTTCAACCATTTGGCTCTGGGGTTTTGGGGGTTCAGTTACTCACTAGTCACAGTGGACCTAGATCATTCTTTTAGGTGAAGAGTGTTCTGGGTAGTATTCTTGGTGTCTACCCACAAGATGCCACAGCCCTCATCCTCTATAGCTATGCCAACCAGGAAATGACTGGTGGGCAAGATTGTCCCTGCAAAGGAAACACTGCATTTAGTAGACTCAGTCTCTTCAGGAGTGCCCTTCTTCTCCCACATCTGCAGGACTGGTTAGAAGTCTAGGGATTTTATGCATAATCATGGCATTATATGAGAAACCTCTGGTGTACAAATACTTCTCTGCGGGCTCCCACTGCACTGTGACTGGTAAGCCTGTTCCTAGAACAGGTTTGCCACGGGCCATCACTCAGCTGTAGACATGTCTCCTGCTGAGCTTCTTGGCAGCATTTTCCACCTTGCCAGGATACTGGTTGTCCTCTCCCCTAAAGCCACCGTGTTGTGGACTTTTGCTTTCTTCTATAGGCCTGCCTGTTAGTTCTGTCTGTTCAAACCCCTAGTCACTTGGGGCTTCCTGGGTACAAGGTGAGATTGCACATCCTGTCTCCAGGCACTTGCCCTGTCTTATTTTGTGGCGGTCAGCATGTTGATATGAAGGACACTGGAACATCATTTCCTTTCAGCAGTCCAGACAGGATGTTCCCTGATGTCCTATCTCCTATCTTCTCACATTTCACTAGCACCTCTGTTTTCCTAGAGTTTTGGACCAAGAGGGAACAGTGTGTGGAAGCCTCTCATAAGGACCATACCACTATTAGCTCACTCTACCTTCAAAAAGTCTCTCAGCTCTCTTTAGCTTCTGCCATCTAGGCTTTTGAACCTCTCTCTGTCTCTCTCTGTCTCTCTCTGTCTCTGTCTCTCTCTCTCTCTCTCTCTCTCTCCACCCTGTCATAGATATAAGAACTCACTGCTCACTTCAGGCTCTGAAGCTTTGTGTTGGAACCTTTTTTCCTTCCTGGATTCTTGGCTCCCCCTTCACAATGAGCCCCAGCTTTAACTTTCAGCATAAATGATAAAATGATTAGAAAATAAAAAGAAATTACCAAGAAGGAAAGATATAAAATATTCCCACATTGTTTAACTTTCATTGTTTAACTTTCATGTTTCTTTTTGCCAAAGACTTTTGCAGGACTCATCAAACTATGATTCTCTCTGGAGTTTAATGTCCTTGGAGGAAGAGGCTAATGCTATTGGCCTTGAATGGTGTCTGGAACAGGAGGGTCACAAATCTTTTACCACTGTGCCCTTCCTCTAAGGTCTGGAGTGGATCTTGCCATCAAGAGTATTAGGAATCAGGTTTGAGAGCTCCACAGTGCTGTGGAGAACTTGCAATCCGTGTGGACATAACCAGTAAAAAATTTGAAAGGAGTGTAAAGTACATGTATATGCGTTTAAAAAGTTATTGGCAACGTCTGGCTATTTTACTGCCAGTAACGGCCATTCATTTCCCCCCCCTATAATTCTATTCAGCTTTGTGCCGGATTGATTCAAGTAGGAAGCCGACACAATGTCTACCAAAAGTCATTTTAATCTCCAAGTTCCATAAAACAATATAAGACACTCACATAACTCACTTTCCTGGAATGAAGCTTCTTACAACTAAAGTGCTTCCAATTTTATTTTTAGAAACGGGTTCATGCATTTTACATTGAATTAAGTTCAGTTCCTTTCTGTGACAGTTGGGGAGTTGTTTTAAATCACAGCCAGTGGGTAAAGAATAATTTGTTTCTAATCTGCATTTTTGCTTTGAAGAGCCCATCGTTTCTATTAATAAAACAAATGCCATTTTCACTTCCTTGAGAAGCTACAACCTGCAAAATCCTTACTTGACAATCAGACAAAATGAATGTCATGACATAGATGTTATGCTACAATGAGCCAGCCTGACAGAGAGGCATGGTCTGGTTCCGAGGAGCAATAAAGACAGAGACCACATACAACAGCTGCCAATGCTTCTTCCTGGGCCCTGCCTGAAGTGCTTCTGAACCCACCTTAATGCCCTTGCTGATCTACAGACAGCTTGTGAGACATCTTATACCCCCACCGGTTCCCGAACCTCGAAACTGCCCAAAGACAAAAATACATAAACGAAATAGAGGTAGAAAACAGCGTAGGGGCTGGAGAGATGGCTTAGCAGTTAAGAGCACTGACTGCTCTTACAGAGGACTGGGGTTCTATCCCCAGCACCCACATGGCAGCTGAGAACCATCTGTAACTCCAATTCCAGGAGAACTCCAGTTCCAGGGGAATCCGACACCCTCTTCTGACCTCCACGGCATTGCACGACACGGATGCACAAACCTACATGCAGACAGTACATTCATACAAATAAATAAATAAATAAATAAATAAATAAATAAATAAATAAAACAGCGTATAATGTGTGGCGCATTACTGATCACTGCGGATGTGCTTAGAGCTTGTTCTGTTTAGAGATAATATTTTTTCTAGGAATTCTTTCTGTGTGTACATGTGTGCACATGCATTTGTGTGTATGGGCGGGTGCATGCACATGTGTGGAGGCCCTAGGTCATCTCTGGGTGTCACTCTTCAGGAAACATTCACCTTGTCTTTTGAGATACTCTCACTGGGACCTGGGGCTCACTGGTGAGGCTAGGCTTGCTGGCCAGTGACACCCAGGGATTCGTTTGTCTCTGTAGTCTCTGTAGTCTCAGATCTGAGATCATAGACTGATGCCCCCAGACCCTGTTTTTTATGTGGATCAAACCCAGGTCCTCATGCTTGGGCAGCTGTTACCAACTGAACTATCTTCCCAGCCCTGGAATTAATTTTTAAAATGTTAAGTAACAGTTAATGATGATTTCTATACCACACTAGAAAAAAAAATATATATATTTTAAAAATATTTCTTGACAGACAGGCTAAACACTGACTATCATATTTGCTTTAAATGTGGAGATCAAATGACAAGAAAATCTTTGGTAAACCCCTCACAATCTGGAATCAGCTCAGGGAAAACAGAAAGGAGAATTTTGAAAAGCCACAAAGATGAGAGCTGTGGGCCTAGAGATGACAAGCTCTGAAGTGTAACTGCCAAGAAGGTTTCTCTACAAACCGCAGGCTGCCTGCCCCTCAGCGTGTGCTACCAATCCATCATTTACAGATTCGCCACTTGGTTCTTTGAAAATTATTATTGTTTTTAGGTTATATTTGTTTTCCTCCAACTTTTTCTTTTGAAAAACTTTGCCTCTATAGGAATGTTGAAAGAACAGTAGGAGTCACAACTACCTTGTGTTGCTCACTTACATTCGCCCATTATTAACATTTTATGACGTTCACCATCACTTGTGGGATGTTTGTATTCATTCCTCCAACTGTTTATAAGAAAGTTGCAAATGCTCAGCCTTTCTTCCTCAAAGACATCAGAACATGGTTTCTAAATATGAAGACCTCCTCATAGTCACAACACTGTATCACATTAAGAAGTTAGTATTGTTATAAAGTGATTACTTAATTACACAGAACATATATTTCCCTAAGTGTTCCCTAGAGTCTCCCCTCCCCCTACATCCGGGTCCAAGGAAGGTCAGGCGTAGGTTGTGGAACGTAGCTAATCCACAAAGTGCCTAGTATGTTTAAGTCTGAGTTTGATACAAAATTTGCAAGGACAAAATGAATGGGCTGGCATGCACAGTGGGGCCACACGCTCTTCTTAGTTTGCTTCCTGATCCTGTGGTAAAACACCATGACCGAAAACAATTTGGGAAGGAAGGGCTTTATGTGGTCTACACAGCCAGGTCACAATGCATCACGCAGGGAAGTTAGGGTAGGACCACCTTTAGGAATTGAAGCAGAGACCAATGAGGAATGCTGCTTCCTGCCTTGCTTTCTGGTTCTCACGGTCAGTTAGCTTTACTAAGCAGTGGAGGACCACTGCCCAGGGCTGGCACCACCCACACTGGGTTGGTCGGGCCCTCCCATATCAATCATTAATCAAGATAATTCCTCAGAGACAGGGCCCCAGGCCAATCCGATCTGGGAAATGCTCCATTGGTGACTCCTTCAGATGACTCTGGGCTGTGCTGACAGCTGTAGCTAACGAGGATGCATGCCTATAATGCAGACACTAGGGAGGCCCGGGTAGAAAGACGGTGAATTCGAGGTCAGCCTGGTCTAAGAAGCAAGACTATGACTCAAAAAGCCCAAACAACAGATCTTATACACACACACACACACACACACACACACACACACAAGCAAATAGCGTACAGCATTTGGATGGTTTACATATTTTCCCTTTTAATCTAGAAGAGTGTTCTCTAAAGAGCCAGGTATAAACACAAATATTTACATATATAATAATATAATAGTAACATAAATATTTTGTACTACATAAGTTTCAGCTATTCAACTGTTGTAGCAGTACTGCCAGGGCTGTGGACAATAGGGAGGAACCAATGTACTGTGCTTCGATTTCCCTAAGATTTTTCACATGCCATAAAATACTATTTTTCCTTTGAATTTTGTTTATGACAAGGTTTCATGCACTCCAGGCTGGCCTCACCTTCACTATATAGCTGAGGATGACCTTGAACTTCTGAGTCTCCTGATTCTACCTCCCGGGCTGGGAATATAGACATGTTGAGTTTATGTGATGCTGAAGATCCAACCAATGCATGCTAGGCGAGTGTCATGTCAGCTGAGCTACGTCCTCAGCCCTCTTTGAGGTTTTTTTCATTGGTAAAAGTATAAAAATATTTGTAGCTCATAGGTTGTGAAAAAGCAGGGGACATGGTTCAGCCTTTAGAACAAAATTTTTGGTCCCATGTACAAAACAATCATTTGCCCCTCCTTTTTTTGACAAAAAAGCTTTTATTGAAGTGTATGAAAATGTGTATACTTTTAAGTAGACATGAGACATTCATGTAGCATAAATAAAAACAAGAAACAATTGTAGTTTTATTTTATGGAAATAAAACCACGTATTAGGGCCAGATGTGGTAGTGGACACCATTAATCCTAGTCCTTGGGAGGGAGAGAAAGGCCGGCAGAGCTCTGTTAGACTGGGGCCAGCCTGGTCTACATAGAGAGTTCTAGGGCAGCTGGAGCTACAGGAAGCTCAAATAAACAAAAAAATACAAATATCTCAAATAAACAAAAGAATCCTCCTCCCCAAAAGAATCCCCCCATGCCAAATCACTTAATACACATTAGTGTGCTAAGACAAAGTGGCCAGTGTCAAGCCTATGTGTATGACTACAGAGTGCTTCTAGAAATTCTCTCTCTCTCTCTCTCTCCTTGTTTCTCTGTGTATGTCTGTGTCTGTATGGTGCTGGGAATGGAGGACTGGAGCATGGTTGGCAAGCACTCAACCATTAAGCCAGCCCTTTGAAATGGTTTTTAACTGTTATTATCAGAGTCTATACCCTCTCACATAGCAAAAGATATGCAATATCTGAATATGTCAGTTATGACAGTGATCCTGCCTTTTGGGCCAGTCCAGCTAGTCCATGTGACAGTGACACATTTGGAACACTCAGAAGATATGATGGTTCCAGTAGATTCCATTGACCATATTGTTGCCCCTTCTTATCTTGTTCTTCTCTAGCTTGGTGCAAGGTGTCAGAGGTGCTTTTTTTTTTTTGGTCTTTTTGAGACAGGGTCTCCCTGTAGGCCCAGCTGTCCTGGAACTCACTATGTAGACCAGGCTGGCCTTGAACTCACAGAGATCCACTTGCCTCTGCCTCCCAAGTGCTGGGATTAAAGGCATGAACCACCACATCTGGCCCCAGAGGTGCTATTTTAAGAATGAACTCAGGCCAGACCAGAGGTCATAGTTGCCAGGAGAGAATCTACTACTATTATTCTGCTAAATGGCTGCAGTATTAAACTAGCTCCGAAACACTTACCCTTATACACATAGATTAGTGCATCTTACAACTCTCATAGATTGTGATTAATCCAGAGACCCACAGCTGGCCAATGTGCAGAGAACAAGAGACTGCTGAATCCTCATCAAGAAGGATGTCTGCATCACACTCTTCCTCCCAAGGAGGATTATAAGCACCAAAGGCAGTGAATGACTACATGGAAACCATCTTTTCTGGGCACAGCAGGGCAGCCACACATGTAAACTCACAGCAGGTGAGACTGCGTGTGCAAGACCTGCATGAGATCAAGGCAGCCACAACTGTAGCATGGATCGGGTAGGTGGTCATGAAGCCTCAACCTTAGCTGATAGCTGCTAGGAGGGAGGAAGGGAGGAAGGGAGGAAGGGAGGGAGGGAGGGAAGGAGAGAGAGAGAGAGAGAGAGAGAGAGAGGGAGAAAGAGAGAGAGAGTTTTCTTTATGGATGTGGCTTCTGAAAGGTTACCAATGTTCTAGGAGATGGTCTCACACCCATGTGCATACTAGCAACACTAAGTAGACTCAGTGGGTTTAAAAAATGGTGAACACATGAAATTGGGAGGGAATTGGTGGAGAGATTAGGGGAAAAATTAGAGCGGAGGAAGTGGAGTGGACCTTGATTAAAGTACAGTATATGCTGAAATTGTCAAAACATTTAAAAAAAATTAAATAGAAAAAAAATTGACTCTGAGAAAGACAGGGCCCAGAATCTGTCAGTCTAGGCTCTGGAGGGTTGGCTGTTGTCAGCCAATTTTCTGTGAGTGTTCCAACAGCCGCAGGCCTTAGCCTGACTGCCTGGGGGAAGCAGGTGTGACTGCTAGTGCGCAGCTGGATGATGAAACCTCTCAAGGAGGACCTGGTGTCTGGTTTGCTGCATTTTGCTCACCATGAGGTGCTCACCCCTGGCTTTGTTAAAACAGAATTGGGAACGGTGATGTGTGACTCCTGGGATTGCTTCCTGAACAGAAATAGGCTGAGGAATTGCAGCCTGAACTCCCCAGGTTTCCACTTGACTCTAGGTACCTTGCTTACGATGTTCCTAGAGATGCTCTCAAGTGTGAAGTGAAGAGTGACTCATGCTTCCAGGACCTAGAGCCGAGTATGTCTTGGCTTCTCTGCAGATGACAGACTTGTCAATCTTCTGCTTGGTTGGAGGATTGTTAGGGTGCAGATCTTAATTTGAGAGATGTACAGGCAAATGAATGACGCTTCCCTCCTGAAACAGCGCACTGGCTTAGCCTCTCACTCTTACATGGGGAAACTTGTTGGCAGGAAATTATGGCCAGGCCATGTTGACTGTAGAACTGAGATGTCCCCCATAGAAGCTCACATTTGTGTTTGAACATAAAGATTCTTCTGTGGGTCTCAGTTGGACAGGCTGTGTCAGCACCAGGGAACTCTGTACATTGGGGCTAGCATCATTTCTGGGATTCTCGATCCTTTTTCTTTTCCTGCTTCTCATACTAAATTTTATGTTTATACACATTTATGTTTATATACATTTATATTTTTGGTTAATATCCATTGTTATTAATTCAACAAATTAACCAGTAATAGTGATAACCAATAAAGAGGCATAATTCACTTGCAAATTTACCCATTATATTAATTGTATGTTATTATTTATTTTATACTAATATCTCTCCTCCCCTCACTGTTTTCACTTGGCTGAAAGCATTGAATAATTAGTTTTTTTTCAGGGCTGGAGAGCTGGCTCACTGGTTAAGAGCACTGGATGCTCTGGTAGAGGACCCGAGTTTGTTTCCAGCACCCACATAGTAGCTAACGACCATCCATAGCTCCATTTCCGGGGGCTCTAATGTCCTCATCTGGCCTCTGAGGGCATTTCGTGTAAATGGTACACTTACATACATGCAGGCAAAACACTCATAAACATAAAAATTAGTTTTGTTTTTCAAATCTATTGAAAAGGCGTTTTCCCCATGTTCCCATTCCAAGTAATCCAATGGGAAAATTTAACTGAACAAATGACAGCAGAGCTGCAGGAGAGAGCAGAGTGCAGCCAGACCTCACACACTGGTGCCTCAGAGATTTTCCCTCCTGGGAGAGAAATGTGAGGCATGCAAAAAGCGGCTGTACAAAAAGCCTCCTCCCGCTCCCACAGTCCCAAAGATGAACTGAGGAACAGACTCTCCAATCTTTGGTTTAGGAGAGACTAGTGACTTTACTCAAGCTTGCTTACAGAACGAATGGGGGATGCATCACTTACAGGCCGAGCAGTGATCGTCCCTCCATGTCCATCCAAAGTCCCAACATGGACTCGGTGACCTCCACCCAAGATGGCACCTGGCGGGACAGAGAGACCCGCCTACTAGCACTCTTGCTTATGAGCCCTTAGCCTCGCTCTCTAGGTGAGCTGGCTGGTTGGGAAGGGTCGCTGGTCCTTGGCTCCACCTTCCTCAGAAGGGCAAGTCGAGTTCACAGTCTTGGGGGAGGTGGGCACTCTTATGTGTGACGTCCATCTTTCCGAGGCCCGCCCACCTTACAACTGGGGATTCCAGATTGGGAAGGGCAAGAGATTCTGAGACTGCCTGTTACTTTTGCTTTTTACCTGTGTTTATCTCAATACAAGTTGGAGAGAGGAAGGTGTTCTCTTCTCTTCATGTACAGGACAAAGTTCTCAGTAGCCCAGTTCCTCCTTTCTTCTTGTCTTTCTGTTTAGCTCATGTTTCCACGCCCAAAGCATCATAAATAACCAATGAAGAAAAATACTGTCTCAACACTAGGAGTCAGTTTCTATAAACGCTCATGTTAAAAATGCATGACTAGTATGAAGGTTTAATTTTAGTCACAGTTTCGTTTCTGTCTTTTGCTGAAGTCACAGTTTTCTTTGCATTGCCTGATCTAGCATTTAAGTTTGAAGCCCACTAAAAATGGAAAACGGGCATTTATGGAGCAAGTACAGGTGGCGTCTGTTGCTGCGTGTGGTCCTCTGTGTAGTGTCAGCCACTGTGCTCACAGCAACGACCTTGAGTAAAAGCCATCTCAAACTTGAAATGTAGAGAGGAGAGGGAGCAGTATGTGTGAGCTGACTGCTACTTTTTGACCTGTAAACAGAGTAAAATAAGATAGCACACAACTAACCATTCCTTCTATCCCCTTATTGTGGTTTCAACAGTAGGCAAAAGTGTGCCACAGTTGCTGAGCACCCATGAGTTTTCTTAGCTAGATCATAGGAACCCAGGCATGGTGCTCATGCAACAGGCCACCAACTGTTGTTATTGCTGCTGTTGACCAGGTGAGGTGAGGACGGTAGATAGTAATTATTATTCTTTTTCATAGTATACTAGTAAGTATGTTAAAATGTAGTTTGTGAAATGGGTAAATTGGTGGAGAAGAGAAGCAATAAAAGACCCTTTTCTCTGTCTCTCTCACCCTTAAAATTCTTGGCTACTGAATTTTTGTTATAAATAGGATACTCGAGTTTCTGTGGGAAATACTCTGTTGACAAACAAGCCTCTAAAGAGCTGCAAAGTTTACGTTGGTATCATATCAGGGTTTCAGAGTTTGGAACGATTTTACTGTCCAGGAAGAAGATAGATGTCCTTTTCATGTCCCCAGCAAAGGGCTAATCCATGCCTTCTTTTGTCTTCAACACCAAAAATACAAGGTGTTAGATAGTTCAAATCAAACAAGTAAAACAATTAAATAAAATGTGGCCACAAATAGCTAAAGATGAGCAGGGATCTATCTAACAGGGTTAGATGGGAATGGACTAGTTTGGTGTCTAAGAGGTAAAACTCACAAGCATCTAATTAAATTGGAATCAGAATTTTAAATATTTTATTTATTGTTTATTATTTATTTGATGGGCATGAGTATATTGCCTGCATGTATATAAGTGCACCTGTATCATGCAGTGCCCACAGAAGTCAGGAGAGGGTGTTAGATTCCCCTGGAACCAGAGTTACAGATGGTTGTTACCTGCCATGTGGTGCTGGGAACTGAACTCAGGTCATCTGCAGGAGCAGTCAGTGCTGTATTTATATTATATTATATTATATTATATTATATTATATTATTATATTATATTAGTCTTTTTGAGACAGGGTCTTCCTATAGCCCCAGATGGCCTGGACCTCACTCTGTAGACCAGGCTGGCCCAGGCACTGGCCTTATGAATCTCACAGAAATCTGCTACCTCTGCCTCCCAATGCTGGATTAATAGGGCGTGGCGCCTACTCTCCCCGCAGAACCAAAAATTTTTAAACATGAGATAATCTGTGTGATTTTATGAACACAGTTCTTCTCACTCTCTAAATTTCCTAAGGCTCCAGGCCCTTTACTCCAGTTTTCTGTACAGAATTTCCAGCAGGAAACTTTGCAGGTTCAATACATGTTGTCGTTGATTCATATTGTATTATAAAAGAAAATATTATTTTTGCCAGAGTTTATATGTTGAGTATTTTTATGGCGGTGCAATTTTCAACAGAGCCAGGCAACATCCTCTGTCGGAAAAAAGTATGTACGAACAAAGAAAAGTGTCAGGTGGTAGATAGCCTGACATGTTTTTATCCCGGGGCTTCAAGGTCCAGTTGATCAGAGAGACGTTTGGAGAAGCAACACTGCCCCCTTGTGGTAGATTTACATCACCACCTGATGGTTTTGTCCACATGCGATTTGTGCTTCTGTTCAGTATAGATAATTTGGCTAAAGATGGAAGGCCTAGAAATGGCCCTAACTGGTATTGTTGTTGGAGAGGGTGTGATTTGCTATCCAAGATCTCACCTGAGCCTGCTGTGCTGTTGTTTTTCAATCTATTAGTTTCTTAGTATATGAGACTCTTGTTTCTCGTATTGTGGGCAGGCCCGAACTCGCTGAGGATGATCTTGAGCTCCTAATTCTTTCATTCGTTCTCCCTTCCCAACATATTCTATTGTTCTTGCTCTGTTCCTTGTACTCCTCACAGTACTGGTATCTAATACGGATACCACCACAACCCGGGATGAGAACCCCCGGACTTGGTGCGTGCCCGGCCACATAGAGCTACAACAGCTCACCGTCCACTTTCCCAGAGATTCTAGTAATGTTAACGGACACGTCCTAGGGGAAGGAGGATGAGCCCTCCTCCCAACCAAGCGGGCTGCTCCCTGTTAAAAAAAAAAACACAACAGCCCAAAAAGCCAGCCAAGAAAGGTCCCCCTGCTCTCAAGTCCAGAGAGTGAGGAATGGGTTGAGGTTTTTCTTTTCAGCAGAAAGATGGCACAAAGGGAAGTTGGTCCCCGTCAACCCTGCAGGGTGGTGGAATCCTCGTGTTTTTGAGAAAAGGCCTGAAGACTCTTGACCCTGGACAGGAATACAACCCAAAAGGGACCTTACCAGCTTTGTCAAGAGGCACTGCATTCGGCTGTAGTGGAGAGGGGCCAGCTGTGATTAACCAGCTCACGTAGACCTTGGATATTCTTGCCCACAGGCATAGGCCAGAGACAAGGCAGAAGAGACTAACCAGAGACGGTTGCCTGGGCTGAGAAGATGCCGTTTGGTAAAAGGACATCCCCCACTAAGGGACCCTCCTGTCCTGTGATCACAAGAGTCCAACTACACTGTCCGACACTACCTTGGTGGAGAACAGGGCGTGCCAGCTGATGGTAATTCACGGAGAACCGGACTGAACTGAGTGGTGACTTCCTGTCTGCCATGTTCAACAAGATGGGAACGGAGGTGGTAGACTATGTCATCAAAGGGAAGGACGCCCAGGGGCAAAAAAAGCTGGTGCACAGAAGACATACAGTGAGATAGTCTTTTACGCAGGCTAAGTTGTGAAGACAAAAAGAGCTCAGGCCAGCTGATGGGAAGATACCAGAACCAACTACAGTAGATTAGGACAAGAGCTGCAGGTGCAACAATGGGGAGATCGTCCTGGGGGAGTCTCATTAAGGGCCCCGCCTCATCGCATAAGTCCCAAAATCTGTGACTTGTATCAGCGAGCTAGAAAAGAACAACGCTGAAGAATTCACCACGAGCAGGTTAAAAAAATGTATAACAAGCCGCTGAGTTTTCTTCCTGTTTATAATAAGAGTTTTCCTAGGACCGCCGGGCCTGGGGGGATGCACTACCGTTTAATCCCAGCACTCGGAGGCAGAGGCGGCAGATCTCTGTGAATGTCAAGACCAGCCTTTGTCTACTATAGAGTTCCAGGAAGCTGGGCGCTCAGGGAGTCCCTTCTTCCAAAAAAAAAAAAAAAAAAAAAAGAATTTTCTTTCAGAAAAAAAAGAAAGACCAAAGAATGTTCTGCCTTAGGATGATGGTAAAAAATCTCACTGATAACATGAAGTAAACTGTGGAAATGTTGACTGAGTAAGCTGCCATGAAGGCTTCCTATGCAATAACCAGGGTAAATAAGATTGTTTTACTGCTTTGTGATTCACTTTAAATTACATGGGCTGATTGAATCCTTTGAGGTGGGCTAGTTCCTCCTCTGAATATCTCCCACAATGGAGCTATTATTGTTTTCTAGATCTGGGTGTAGAGTTGGTGTTAGTAAGAAATAGTTTCATCAGAGCTGGAACCACACCAAATGGATCCCATCAACGAACTGATCAAGTGGATAATGAAATGTGGTACATTACAATGGATTCTAGAGGCGCGTAAACGAGAATGCACTCAAGGCAGCCTGGTCTGCATAGAGAGCTCCAGGCAGCTGGGAACTAAAAGAGGAGACCCTGTCCAAAATAACAAAAAGAGAAAAGAAAGAAAGAAAGAAAGAAGAAAGAAAGAAGAAAAGAAAGAAAGAGAGAGAAGAGAAGAGAAAGAAGAAGAAAGAAAGAAAGAAAGAAAAGAAAGGAAAGAAGGGAGGAAGAAGAATACATTTACTTTGGCGGTAAATGGATGGGAAATAACTCGAGCTATGGCTAAGTGAAGTCCCAGTCCCGAAAACAAAAAAAAAACTTCCTGAATGGTAATCCCTCTATTGGATGGTTTAGGCACTAAACTCTCCTATTAGTTGAAAGGCAAAACTGATGCACATTATAGTGTATATATTTCTTTTTGTCTGAAAGCAAACTGTGCTGTTATAAATGGGGAAATCCATTAATAGGCTCTAGAAATTAACTTACCACCTAATTTTCTAAGACTTTGTAATTCCGCGGCAATGGATGGAGCTATGTAGTCATATTGTAGAGGTAATATAAGATAAGGGAAAATGGTGATTCCTAAACATATTTTGAAGAATTAAGAATAGTTTATTTTTTCAGATCATAGTTTTGGTATGTTATGTGGACTATAATATGCATAGGTGGAGCAATACAATGAGAAGGATAACAATGACAAAAGGACTGATTCAAAGAACTGACTGATAACAGTCTAGATAAAAAAACCGCCCAAACAAAAAACTAGAAAAACTTAAAAAAGACTGAGAAAAAGATGTAAGACAATGTATGAAACTCCTGGGGTGGGGTGGGGGGGCAGGGAAAGAATGTGTTTAAATTAGCACTGAGAATGTATTGATACAAGATACACAGAACATCAATAATAAAAAGGAAAGATAAGACAAAAGAGGGCTGACAAGATGACTCGGAGGGAAGGGTACTTGCGCACCAAGCCTCTGAATGGTTCGGATCTCGTCTCGGACCCCACATGGTAGAAAGAAATAACCAACTCTCGCACAGTTGTTCCTTTTGACTTCCACATGATTCCATGTGAGCACATGTGCACACATGCACCACACAACAGCACAAAAATACATCACAAATCAATGAATGTAATTGTGTAATTTTAAAATAAACAGTCACAAGAATGAATGAGAAAATTGCCTTGTGTTCATAGTTCATTATGAACTATGTCTTCTGGGACTGGGGTCTGAAAGTAAATTTTCCATCTCCCTGGTCATTGTCCTGATTAGTTAATCCAAACTCTGTGACGATCACTCACTAGGAAAGCAGAGTGCTCATGGGACAGTCCTATATCCAATTTTTCTTTCTTTCTTCACTCTTCTACGGATCCAATGTAAGGAGAACCCTGAAGACATTGGAATAAGCAAACAAGATTTTATCTTGTTTCAAAATAATGCTGAGACCCCTGGGGATCATCTACCTTTAAGAATATGTACCTTTGAGGTTGGCTAGGCCGTTTCAGAGTTCTGTAGACATTAACGTTTAGTTGTAGAAACTGATAGCATTGCAAATATGTTTATGGACATGCAAATAAATTCAGTAGAGTGGAAGCTTGATTGACTTCCGTTACCCCAGGGCTACAAAAATATGAGTGCATTTTTGTGTATGTGTAAAATTTACCTTTTGACGCTGGGTTGTTTGGAGTCCCTGTCTTTGTGGTCCATCTAATAGATGTGCCTTCTCTCTGGGCTTCTGTCTCGCTCAGTCTGTTGCTGATGAAGCCTTAGTCCTCATCTCAAAACCACAAAGCGTGGTATTGGATCTGTTTAATATGGGACTCACATAGAGTGATGGAGGATCAACGCTCTTAAAGAATTAACATACGGCCGCGGGCGTGGTGGCCGCACGCCTTTAATCCTAGCACGTTGGGAGGCAGAGGCAGGCGATCTTTGGAGTTCAAGCCAGCCGGGTCACAATGTGAGTTTCCAGGAACAGCTTAGCTGGCTAACAAGGGAGAAACCGGTCCCCTGCTGAAAAGACCAAAAAAAAGAATTAACAAAAAAAAATACATGCATTTTATATTGTCCGCGCAGTGTGGTTGGGGAGCTTACTTAGTGTGCATGGTGTGATGTGGAACATCAGAGGACAGCCTTTCAGGAGGCTGGTTCCCGTCCTTTTCCATTCCTTCTCTGTGTGGGACTTGGGATCAAACTCAGGATTTGTCGGGCTTGGTGACAGGACCTTACCCCCCCTGAACCATCTGATTGGTCCAGATCTCTCTTATTTGAGAATCTTCTCTTTGTTTTTCCTCCCATTATTAAGTTGTGGTCTTAGCCTAATGGTCATGGAGAGTTTTCCTCCTCAAAGACCATTTTAACATATTAAAACAAGCGGAGAGTCATCTGGAAGCCTTGGCCCGTTTCATGTTTGCGGAAGTCGCACCAGGAGTGAGCCAACCTGTGGATCCCTGACCCTCCCTGAAGTAAGGAATGCAAATGAGACTGATGACTGCCCTCCTTCCTGTGGTCTCGGGTTATAGCTGTCCTTCCTCTGTGCAAACAGTGGGGCTCCTCTGCTGGACGACCTGTGGAGTCTGTGAGTCACTTTGGAGTGTCCCTGCATCTGTAGCATTGTAGGAATATCATAAGTAGTCTTTGATTCTGTAGTGGGTCAGATTTGCTTGAAGTTCCAGCTTTCCCCGGCACTCGCTGTGGGATCTTGTGGATAATACTGAGTCTTCTCTTGTAGAGCAGAGCTGTTATGAAGAGTGAATGTAATTATGCATCTTGTACCTAGCATATAACAAGTCCACCAGAAATATTACTTGAGGGACAAGCAAACTGAATACTGGAAGCCCTGAGTTCTTCCTTGGCCTTGGGAATTGTGGTCCAAATTAAGTCTATGGTAGTGATACGTGAAGGTCATGGTTAATAGAGACAGGGTTATAAGATGTAGGTCTGCTTAGGGCCCTTAAGGATAGAGAGGGTCAGGTGTATTGGAACAGGCAATTTTCCTCCTATTTCATGAGTACACAATCATCTTAACCTTTAAATTCTAAAATTTGTTTGTGGGAAAGTCGCAAAGGGGTCACAGAGTAGAACTCTAAGGAGGCACTTTATATTTAATAACTGGTCTAAGTGCTGAGTAAGAATCAGCCCTGGGAAGAGGGTGGGTGAACAGAGCTGGGGAACACCCAGATCCCTAACACTACTCTGTAAGAGTGGCCATAGAAAGCAGGATCATCCAGCAAGAGCTGCTTTGTTCTGACAGGTTCTGTGCAAGGAGCGGCTGATAAGCAGGGTTTCTTCAGGGTAAGCTGGAGCCACCATTCTATTCTTCTGATGTGGGTTTCAGCCATTATCAGATGCTAGGAATAAACCAGGATACAGGCTTCTTAATGTCACCACAGCCAGCAACACAGCTGTCCTTCAGGACACTTCGAAGGTAGCAGTGACGTAAACCTTGTCCATTTACTCCCATTCCTCAACCAGGAATGTCTTCATGCCAGGAAAAAGTAACTTCAAAATAGAAAACAAGGTGTGCCTGGGCCTGGTGGCTTATACCTATGATCCGAGCACTTGTGGGTGAAGTAGGAGGATTGTCGCAGGCAGGCCATCTCGACCTAGTGGTGGTGTGACCCTGTCTTAAGAAAAAAACAAACAAAGCTGTGNATTTATTTATTTATTTTTATGTGTATGAATGTATTGTCTGCATGCAGGTCTGCGCACCCGTGTCGTGCGATGCCGCGGAGGTCAGAAGAGGGTCTCGATTCCCCTGGAACTGGAGTTCTCCTGGAACTGGAGTCACAGACGGTTCTCAGCCGCCATGTGGGTGCTGGGGATCGAACCCGGGTCCTCTGCAAGAGCGGTCGGCGCTCTTAACCGCTAGGCCATCCCTCCAGCCCCGCAGAACCAAAATTTTAAACATGAGATAATCTGTTGATTTTATGAACACAGTTCTTCTCACTCTAAATTTCCTAAGGCTCCAGGCCCTTTACTCCAGTTTTCTGTACAGAATTTCCAGCAGGAAACTTTGCAGGTTCAATACATGTTCGTTGATTCATATTGTATTATAAAAGAAAAATATTATTTTTGCCAGAGTTTATATGTTGAGTATTTTTATGGCGGTGCAATTTTCAACAGAGCCAGGCAACATCCTCTGTCGGAAAAAAGTATGTACGAACAAAGAAAAGTGTCAGGTGGTAGATAGCCTGACATGTTTTTATCCCGGGGCTTCAAGGTCCAGTTGATCAGAGAGACGTTTGGAGAAGCAACACTGCCCCCTTGTGGTAGATTTACATCACCACCTGATGGTTTTGTCCACATGCGATTTGTGCTTCTGTTCAGTATAGATAATTTGGCTAAAGATGGAAGGCCTAGAAATGGCCCTAACTGGTATTGTTGTTGGAGAGGGTGTGATTTGCTATCCAAGATCTCACCTGAGCCTGCTGTGCTGTTGTTTTTCAATCTATTAGTTTCTTAGTATATGAGACTCTTGTTTCTCGTATTGTGGGCAGGCCCGAACTCGCTGAGGATGATCTTGAGGTCCTAATTCTTCTGTTCTCCCTCACAAGTACTGGGATTACACGTGGATACCACCACACCCGGGATGAGAACCCCGGACTTGGTGCGTGCCCGGCACACATAGAGCTACACCCCGTCCACTTTCCCAGAGCATTCTAGTAGATGTTTAACAGGACACGTCCTAGGGGAGGAGGATGAGCCCTCCTCCCACCAAGCAGGGCTGCCCCTGAACACAGCCAGCCCAAGAAGTCCCCTGCTCCAAGTCCAGAGAGTGAGGAGATGGGCTGAGTTTTCCTTTTCAGCAGAAAGATGGCCAAAGGGAAGGTTGTCCCCACCCTGCAGGGTGGTGAATCCTCTGTTTGAGAAAAGGCCTAAGAACCTTGACCCTGGACAGGATATACAACCCAAAAGGGACCTTACCAGCTTTGTCAAGAGGCACTGCATTCGGCTGTAGTGGAGAGGGGCCAGCTGTGATTAACCAGCTCACGTAGACCTTGGATATTCTTGCCCACAGGCATAGGCCAGAGACAAGGCAGAAGAAGCAGCTAACCAGAGACGGTTGGCCTGGGCTGAGAAGAATGCCTTTGGTAAAAAGGACATCCCCACTAAGGGACCTCCTGTCCTGTGATCAAGAGTCAATACTGTCACTACCTTGGTGGAGAACAGGGCTCAGCTGATGGTAATCACGGAGACCGCACTGAGCTGGTGGACTTCCTGTCTGCCCTGTGTCACAAGATGGGAACGGGAGGTGGCTAGACTATGTCATCAAAGGGAAGGACGCCCTAGGGCAGCTGGTGCACAGGAAGACATACAGTGAGATAGTCTTTACGCAGGCTAAGTTGGAAGACAAAGGAGCTCAGGCCAAGCTGATGGAAGATACCAGAACCAACTACAGTAGATAGGACAAGAGCTGCAGTCACTGGGGAGTCGTCCTGGGGAGTCTCATTAAGGCCCTCTCGCATAAAGTCCAAAATCTGTGACTTGTATCAGTGAGCTAGAAAAGAACAACGCTGAAGAATTCACCACTGAGCAGGTTAAATGTACACCGCTGAG
The DNA here is from genome assembly GCA_009823505.1 of Rhizomys pruinosus. Lineage (NCBI taxonomy): Eukaryota > Metazoa > Chordata > Mammalia > Rodentia > Spalacidae > Rhizomys > Rhizomys pruinosus. Next base: position 4,186,219 of record VZQC01000197.1, on the reverse strand, counting down.
TTTTCTGTTTATAATAAGAGTTTTCCTAGGCCGGGCCTGGTGGCGCATACCTTTAATCCCAGCACTCGGGAGGCAGAAGCAGGCAGATCTCTGTGAATTCAAGACCAGCCTTGTCTACATAGTAAGTTCCAGGACAGCTGGGCCTACAGGGAGTCCCTGTCTCCAAAAAAAAAAAAGAATTTTCTTTCAGAAAAAAAAAAAAGACAAAGAATGTTCTTGCCTTAGGATGATGGTAAAAAATTCACTGATAACATGAGTAAACTGTGGAAAATGTGACTGAGTAAGCTGCCAGAAGGCTTCCTATGCAATAACCAGGTAAATAAGATTTTTACTGCTTTGTGATTCACTTTAACTGGGCTTGAATCCTTTGAGTGGGCTAGTTCCTTCTGAATCCACATGGAGCTATTATTTTTCTAGATCTGGGTGTAGAGTTGGTGTTAGTAAGAAATAGTTTCAAGAGCTGGAACCAACCCAAATGCCCCTCAACTGACAAGTGGATAATGAAAATGTGGTACATCTACACAATGGAATTCTATGCAGCGGTAAAGAAAGATGACATTATGAGATTTGCAGGTAAATGGATGGAACTAGAAGCAATTATGCTAAGTGAAGTAACACAGTCCCAGAAAAACAAATTCTGAATGGTATCCCTCATTTGGATGTTAGCACTAACTCTCTAGTTGAAAGGCAAACTGAGTAACATTAATGTTATATTTCTTTTTGTCTGAAAGCAACTGTGCTGTTATAATGGGAATCCCTTAATGGGCTCTAGAATTAACTTACCACTTAATTTTCAGACTTTGTAATTCCGGCATATGGATGGAGCATATGTATTCATATTTTAGAGTAATATAAAATTATAGGGAAAAATGTGAATTCCTAAACATATTTTAGAATTAACATAGTTTATTTTCAGAGGTCATAGTTTTGGTATGTATGTGACATATATATGCATATTTTGGAGCAATACAAATGAGAAGGAATAACAATGACAAAAGGACTGATTCAGAGAACTGACTGATACAGTTAACTTCGGCCCCAAACAATAAACCTCTGCAGAGAAAAACTTTAAAAAAGACTGAGAAAAAGATGTAAGACATGTATGAACCCCTGGGGTGGGGTGGGGGGCAGGGAAAGGAGAATGTGTTTAAATTGCACTGAGAAATGTATGATACACAAAACATCAATAAAAAGGAAATCATTACAAAAGGGCTGACAAGATGACTCGGCAGGGAAGGGTACTTGCCACCAAGCCTCATGATTGAGTTCGATCCTTGGGACCCACATGGTAGAAAGAACCAACTCTTGCAAGTTGTCCTCTGACTTCCACATATGTACCAATGTGCACACATGCACACACACACATGCACAAAAATACATCACACAATAAATTAATGTAATTAAAAATAAACAGTCACAAGAATGAATGAGAAAATGCCTTTGTGTTCATATTTCATTTATGAACTATTCTTCTGGGACTGGGTCTGAAAGTAAATTTTCATTCCCTGGTCAGTGTCTGATTAGTTAATCCAAACTCTGTGACGATCACTCACTAGGAAAGCAGAGTGCTCATGGGACAGTCCTATTCATTTTTCTTCTACTTGATCCATGTAAGGAGACCCTGAAGACATTGGAATAAGCAAACAAGATTTATATCTTTTCAAAATAATGCTGAGACCCCTGGGGATCATCTACCTATAAGAATATGTACCTTTGAGGTTGGCTAGGCCGTTTCAGAGTTCTGTAGACATTAACGTTTAGTTGTAGAAACTGATAGCATTGCAAATATGTTTATGGACATGCAAATAAATTCAGTAGAGTGGAAGCTTGATTGACTTCCTCCCAGGGCTACAAAAATATAGTGCATTTTTTATGTGTAAATTACCTTTTGGCGTTCCTCATCTATAGATGTGCCTTCTCTCTGGCTTCTGCTCTCAGTCTGTTGCTGATGAAGCCTTAGTCTCCAAACCACAAAGCGATTGTATTGGATCTGTTTAATGGGACTTCACATAGAGTGATGGAGGATCAACTCTTTAAAGAATTACATACAGCCGGGCGTGGTGGCGCACGCCTTTAATCCTAGCACTTGGGAGGCAGAGGCAGGCGGATCTTTGTGAGTTCAAGGCCAGCCTGGTCTACAATGTGAGTTCCAGGACAGCTGTGGCTACAGGGAGACCCTGTCTCGAAAAGACCAAAAAAAAAAAAAAAAAAAAGAATTACATACATTGATTTATTGTGTGCGCATGTATGTTGGGGAGCTTCTTGTGTGCCATGGTGTGCATGTGGACATCAGAGGACAGCTTTCAGGAGCTGGTTCCCTCCTTTCACTGTGTGGGACTTGGGATCAAACTCAGGTTGTCGGGCTTGGTGACAAGGACCCTTACCCCCTGAACCATCTGATTGGTCCAGATCTCTCTTATTTGAGAATCTTCTCTTGTTTCCTCACTTAATTAGTTGTGGGTCATAGCTATGGGTCATGAGAGTTTTCCTCTCAAAGACATTTTAACAATATTAAAACAAGCGGAGAGTCATCTGGAAGCCTTGGCCCGTTTCATGTTTGCGGAAGTCGCACCAGGAGTGAGCCAACCTGTGGATCCCTGACCCTCCCTGAAGTAAGGAATGCAAATGAGACTGATGACTGCCCTCCTTCCTGTGGTCTCGGGTTATAGCTGTCCTTCCTCTGTGCAAACAGTGGGGCTCCTCTGCTGGACAGACCTGTGGAGTCTGTGAGTCACTTTGGAGTGTCCCTGCATCTGTAGCATTGTAGGAATATCATAAGTAGTCTTTGATTCTGTAGTGGGTCAGATCTGCTTGAAGTTCCAGCTTTCCCCAGCACTCGCTGTGGGATCTTGTGGATAATACTGGAGGTGTTTGCTTCCTTCTCTGTAGAGCAGAGCTGTTATGAAGAGTGAATGTAATTATGCATCTTGTACCTAGCATATAACAAGTCCACCAGAAATATTACTTGAGGGACAAGCAAACTGAATACTGGAAGCCCTGAGTTCTTCCTTGGCCTTGGCGAATTGTGGGTCCAAATTAAGTCTATGGTAGTGATACGTGAAGGTCATGGTTAATAGAGACAGGGTTATAAGATGTAGGTCTGCTTAGGGCCCTTAAGGATAGAGAGGGTCAGGTGTATTGGAACAGGCAATTTCCTGCGGCTAGTACATCATCTTAACCTTTTAATTGCTTGATTTGTGGGGAAGTCCAAAGGGGTCACAGAGTAGAACTCTAAGGAGGCACTTTATATTTAATAACTGGTCTAAGTGCTGAGTAAGAATCAGCCCTGGGAAGAGGGTGGGTGAACAGAGCTGGGGAACACCCAGATCCCTAACACTACTCTGTAAGAGTGGCCATAGAAAGCAGGATCATCCAGCAAGAGCTGCTTTGTTCTGACAGGTTCTGTGCAAGGAGCGGCTGATAAGCAGGGTTTCTTCAGGGTAAGCTGGAGCCACCATTCTATTCTTCTGATGTGGGTTTCAGCCATTATCAGATGCTAGGAATAAACCAGGATACAGGCTTCTTAATGTCACCACAGCCAGCAACACAGCTGTCCTTCAGGACACTTCGAAGGTAGCAGTGACGTAAACCTTGTCCATTTACTCCCATTCCTCAACCAGGAATGTCTTCATGCCAGGAAAAAGTAACTTCAAAATAGAAAACAAGGTGTGCCTGGGCCTGGTGGCTTATACCTATGATTCCAGCACTTGTGAAGGTGAAGTAGGAGGATTGTCATGAGGCAGGCCATCTGACCTATGGTGTGAGATCCTGTCTAAGAAAAAACAAACAAACTGTGGGGACCCCTCACTGAGGTTAATCCACCCCTGGCTCCCCAAGAGCCTTAGACAGAAGCAGTGCAGAGAGTGCCAACAGACACCTCTGGGAGACTTGTCTTCCGCAAACCTTGTTTATTCTTTCATTCTTTCTTTGTTACAAATTTATATAGTGAAAATCAGGGGTCTCAGAAAGTGCACAAAAGGGCCAGGATTCCAAAGGAAGTAAAAATTAACTTTGTATGAGGGTGTCCTCATACAAAGAGGATGGGGGAGAAGCTTCACAGATAAACCTTGGGAGGTAAGCAAATTTGAGGGAAGACATTTAACCACTGAAAGCACACATAAATCTTCATTAAAGCAGATAAGACAGATAACAATCACAGGTGCACTTAGGTCCTGAGTAAAGCAGGCAATAACTAGAGGAAGACAGATAACAATAAATGAAGACTGTCCTAGATGATTTTCCCATAGAACAAAAGGGAAATTCAGGGCCCGGCAGCTGTGTCCTCCAATCGACAGGGTCTGTGATGAGCCCACCATTTTCAGTGGCCCATGCCCCATCTAGGCCCCCAGCTGTTTTTCAGAACTCCTAAGTTCCATTTTATTCTAAATTAATTCATCCCAGTCTCCAGCAACAAATAGACAAACAAACAAAAAAACCAAAACAAAACAAAAGGGGGCTAGAGAGATGATTCAGTGGTTCAGAGCACACATACTGCTCTTCCAGAGGATCTGAGTTCAAGACCCAGTTCCCACATCAGGGCTCACTGCAGCTATAACTCCAGCTCTGCATGCACATGCACACCCCACGCATACACATAATTAAATAATAAGATAAGAAAGAAAGCAAAAATAAAACAAAGCAAAGCAAACCCCAAAGTTCAGAGGTTTTGAGCAATATATACTTTTTTACCTTGGTGATTTCGTTGTGTTATTGTTGTTTCACTTCAGATATCCAGTAGAGGGCATGAAAGGAATTGGTTTTGTTTGGCTCAGTATACAAAGACCGAACTTGAAGAGTGAAAATGCAAAAGTGAATGCATAAATTCTATATTGCAGCTCTCAGAAAGGAAACAACAAATAGTTATTTTCAAATATCAACTTGTAATATATTGCAGTTTTTACCATTCCTTATTTCCTGTCTATATCCTTCATTTGGGGTCTATCAGCTCCTCTGGAATTAGGTTTCATAACCTATTTCTAAAGCACACATGGAATCATTAAATAAAACCAATGACTTATAATCAGATTTACTACAGACAACCTTGAAGGCTACCATGGACTTCAGCACACAATGTCATTGTACCTATGAGCATGCCAGTCTCCCTTCTGAAGGAAACTCTTCTGCAGACCAGTCCACTATTCTCAGCAGCAATATCAGCATCTCAGTCAGGCTTGGGGGGTGTGTGGATGAGAACAGTTCACCAGCAGCCTGGGTGCTAAGTAAACATGGCTGAAGATTAGCTTAGTAGTTGTAAATAAGAATCAGGATTATACTACATGCATTCTATTCCTACATCTATATAGACACATAGTCATATATTTTATGTACATATTGCTTTCTTTTTTGTTGTTGTCATTAGGGGACTTGAGACATGTACACTACAGCACTACATCCAAGAGTTACCCACAATGCGCTCCTCGCTATATAAGACACTTGAAAAATAATTTTAATCCTTTTTTAAAATTTTTTAAATTTTTATTTATTTTTGTATGTGTATGAGTGTACTGTCTGCATGCAGGTGAGTGCACCCGTGTCGTGCAATGCCGCGGAGGTCAGAAGAGGGTCTCGGATTCCCCTGGAACTGGAATTCTCCTGGAATTGGAGTTACAGACGGTTCTTAGCCACACTGTGGGTGCTGGGGATCGAACCCGGGTCCTCTGAAAGAGCAGTCGGTGCTCTTAACCACTAGTCTATCTCTCCAGCTCCATAATTTTAATCTCTTAACAATCCTACAGAGCGGATTGTATAGGTGCCCAGGTACTGGGCAATGATTCTTTCTGGGTCTCCTGTTTTGCCACATGTCTTCTGAGAAAGCCATTGCTTACTTTTTGTTCTGGCTTATTTTTTCCAAGAATATTCACATAGCAATTTGGCTTGAGGAAATGGAGAAGTGTTTTTCTTCTGGAGCAAAGGGAACATGTTTACTGTCCATTATAATAAAATTCATGGTCTCTGAGCTATGGGATTCTCTTCTAAAATACAGTGTTGCACTTAGTTTACGTTGGGAGCAAAGGGGATGAATGTCCGTCAAGATGCCCACACTCCTGCTGTTCACTGTGTGTTAATGATAACAAAACTGTTTGTGTCCGATCAGGAATTCCATGTCTTTTGTCAGCACCAAGAACATTGTGACAGGCCACTGTTTACTTTTCAAGTGCGGTAAAATGTTAGATTCTTCACAATTCTTGAAACTATAGAAGTATCTTTGATACAGGTTTGGGCTTTTTGTCCCCTTCAATTGGAATGATAATTGAAGTAACTTGAATGAGAGTCAATCTGGGTCTAAAACATTGAGTTTTAGAACCTTCTAACCCTTTGCACTTTACTTCAGACATTGACACTTGCCTAGACATAAAGAATATCATTAGCTATTCTATCATGTTGAAAGATTGCTGTCTAATGGACAGTTAGGACTTGAACAAACTTATCCTCAGGCTGATTCATTTGTTAAGCTTTCCCCTGAAAAGACAGATGAATTATTCTTCCTTGGTGGTATTTTTATAGGAAAGTTAGGTTTATTGATTGCTCAATGTTCTGAAGCATGGAACATATGTCATGGAAAGTAGAACAAAGCCTACTTTGCCAGCCAACAAGCTTTGGGAAGGATGGGTGTACTGAGCTGGGTGGAGACAGAAACTCTCCATCATGTTGGTGTCTAAGGTGATAGAATCACAAATGGCTATGGACAGTGGGAGAGGTAGATAGGGATAAGGACATAAAGAGTGGAGGTAAATAGGAGAAAATAATTCCACCCAGAATATTACTTCCGTAATGAAGCTAGCTGTTCAGAACATTTTGATGAGTCAAAGAAAAAGTTAAAAATCTAGGGAGTGAGAACAGCTGGATGTTATTAAACAATCACCAACAGTTAGACCAAGACAGCAAGAGGCTGGAATGGATTCTCAAAGACAGAGAATGCTTGATTTAAGGTCCTGTCAAGGAACTTGGTTTTGTTTTGGACATTGCTTCTACTTAAGTCCCAGTCAATAAAATACATGCATATGCTTTATTTAAAAGTATTCTTCTGCCAGTAACATTCTCTGGAAGTACAGACAGAATCCTTCTTTACCGAAGTTTAGTAGACTGTAACTAGCTCATGAGGCAGCTGTCCAGTCAAGCTTGAGAGGACAGGGAGGATACAAAATATGTCTCTGGTCTAATAGTACATAATCAGGTAAGAGAAACAGACATATAAACAAACAACTAAAATAGAGTGAGATGTTTGTGAGATATAGAAGCATCAATTCTACTCCGGGGAGGAGAAAAAAAAGCTTCACAAAGGAGGTCATCAACACAGTTTATCTTGTTTTCCCCATTTAATGAGACACTGGTGGGCTCTTGTTTGGGTTATGTTTTCTATGTAATTGAAAATGACCTGGTACTGCATCTTTATTTTATGTGTGTGAGAGTTTTTCCTGGATGTATGTAAGTGTACCCGTGTAGTCCAAGGCTGGCAGGAGTCAGAAGGCATTGGATCTCCTGGAACTGGAGTCATGGACAGTTGTTAACCACCATGTGGGTGCTGGGAACAAAACCTGGGTCCTCTGCAAGAGCACCCAGTGCTGTTAACCACTGAGCCATCTTTCCAGTCCCGGAACTGCATCTTTGAAGACAGATAGTTTCTTTCTTTATTCCACTTCATGGAGGAAATAATGTAAATGCCATGGTAAGTTTTTTGCCTCTTTGAAATGCTTTTTCAACTGTATAGGTGTCACAGATCAAATATTCTATCCAGATGATATGAGCGGTTTGCCTGCATGTATGGAAGTGCACATGTACGTGCAATGCCTGTGGAGGCAAGAAGAAGGTGTTGGATGTCCTCAAACTGGAGTTAAGGACAGATTTTAGCTGCCTTGTGGATGCTGAGAACTGAACCCAGATCCTCTGCAAGAGCAGCTGGTGCTCTTAACCTCCAGTGCCCCCAAGAGATTTTTTTTTTAAATGAAGACAGTTTACTTCTTGATTTCATTGTAAGAATACTGAGGACTGGTTAGTTCATATGGAAGTCTGAATTAAGTCTAAAAGTTGAGCCATGGGAAACCTGGTGATCAAGGAGCTCTTTCAATCCCAAAGGCTCATTCCATTCCATAGGTACCTCTGGTCCTGAGGACCAATACTGATTTGGGTTCCAGAGGTTCATAGAAGTTGCTAATTTTTCTTACTATTTCAGTCATTGCAACTTTGTCTCCCAGATCTTTGTGATAATGCATAGTGTTTTCAGAAATAACTGCCTGGTTGTTTTTAGTGGGGCATCCAGAGGGGAAAATGACCATGTGCTTAGGCTTCACTCTCGAAGTTTTTCTCAGGGTCCTCAGACATAGCAGGAACTTTACTTATATTTCTTCCTCCCCTCCCTTCCTCTCCTCTCCCCTGTTTTCTGAAGAAGTGACTTTGTCTATGTAAGAGTTTAAAGACTGTCTTGTTCTTTGAGAGAACAAACTGGGAACTTGGAGTTAAAGGACATGAGTGAGAAAGATAGTCCAAAGAGAAGGAATCAGGATGGGCCTTAGTCTAAAGGAGTGCAAGGGAGCAAAGCTTTTGCTATTGGTGGCCAACAAGGGGCAAGAAAAAAAAAATGGCAGGAAATGGGGATGGAGAGGGAGGCAAGGATGACAGACAGGAGTCAGAAAAAAGAAGTGACCTGAGCATATTTGTGGAAATCAAAGATTTCCATGCTGGTAACGTGTAACTTGATAAGGTCAAAGGGAACCATAGGAGAGATTCCAGTGGTTTAGCTGATGATGGGAAGGGGACAGTGGGTCGGAAAGCTGAAAAGAAGAACCAAAAAAAGAAAGGAAAATAAGATTTCGAATTGCCTTGAAAGGTGGTGGGTCGGGGGGCAGATAGAAAAAAGATAATGGGGTTTCTGATTTTGGTCCCTAAATGGACAGATACATAAACAACAAAAACCAAGAAATCCAAGAAAGAATAGAATACGGTATTGAGAGATCAGCACAGTCCATTGTCACCAGGGAATGTCTGCTGGAAGATACTCAGGAGCATGGAGATAATTCAGGTCTGACACTGAAAGCAGAGAACTGGCTGCCACGTAGGTGTGGCAAACAACAGACGAGAAAACCAGCAGCTCAGCTATTGAGCCACTCATCGCGAAGGATGTCTTTCCAGACTCAGCAGATTATAAAGGGTGCCTCGGACTGCTATGTTTGAACAGAATACTCCTGGTCCACTTCATAAGACTCAGTACTGTTGAGTCCCTGCTGTTAGGCTGATTCACACTGAGTACACAGGGCAAGTGACAGAGGTGGAGACTGATAAGATTCCATAAGATAAGGAACCTTCCTACTCTGAAAACGGAAGCTGTGGGGAAGAGAAATATACAGCTGGCACACGCCCGGTTCTTCCACCCAGTGGGACACCCTTGTCCTTTTCTGCCTCACGTGTTTTATTACACTAACTCTTCCTTACTTGAACATGGAAGAAGGGAAAGAAAAGAGGGCAGAGTTCACTATTTTATTATCTTCTGTAGCTTGTGGATGAGCCCTTGCATGAGTCATTTTATTGTAGAACTTATAGATAGCTGAGACTTACTGGTTTATATGTCTCTCGTGTTTTGCACTACTTACTCATTTTTACGTCTACAACACTGATCATTGTGCCCAGAACATTACTTGGTGCTCGGAAATGCTTACTGAATTGAATTGAACACAGGGTCTTGAAAATTCTGTGAAGGGAAATAAAAAGAAGGCTGGGGAGCTGGTTCAATGAGAAATCACTTGCTGTGCAGGCCTGAGGCCCAGAGTTCAGATCTCTAGAACTTGTGTGAAACCAGGCAAGGCAGCGTGTGTCTGTAATCCCAGCACTCCTATGATGAGAAGGGTGTTGGAGACAGGAGAATCCAGGTTAGTGGGTTGGCTAGCCTGGGCTTCACTGCTATCCAGTGGTGAACAAGGGACTCTTGTCTCAAACAAGGTGGATGGTAAGAACCATGGACTGACACTGGACCCTCCAGATTGTCTCTTGATCTTCACAGGTGAACATATAGACACACACCTACATGACACACAGACACACAGACAGACAGACAGACAGACACACACACACCAAAGTTCAGTTTTAGAGGATCTGGAAACAGCAATAGATGGGGCACCAGAGGGAGTGGTATCTTGAAGGACAATGGATGCAGAAATATCATAAGAGGAGTGGTCAAAGAACCACATGTGCCAGATTTTAAAAGGCTCAGAGTTAATAGTGCATCTTGGGTCTAGCAATGACTTTATCACAAAGATGGAAGGAAATTGTATTGCCATCTAGTAACGAGGGGCAGTCAGCAGGGTGGCCAATATGTGAGTTGTGAATGAGTGTACCCATCTTTGTGATTGCCCAAGGTCCAATATTACAGACTTCCATTGACATACCAGTAAAAACCAAAGGATAAATCCTCGATTACCTAAAAGAGATTCATAATGTCCTGTTAATAAACAAAGCATTGAAGTTTCAATGTACTCAGTTTAATATACATGTTCATACTAAGATGATTTAGGTTTACAGCAAAATTAGGAGGAAATCAGAGATTTCCCATATCCTACCTGCTCCTACACATCCATATTCTGTTATCAATATCTGCCATCAGAGTAGTGCATTTACTACAACTAATGAACATGCAGAGTTAAACCATAGTCCATAATTCCCATTAAGGCTTACTCTTTGTGTGTGTGTGTGTGTGTGTGTGTGTGTGTGTGTGTGTGTGTGTGTGTTATTATTACTGAACTTAGGGTCACAACCTGCGCCCTATTCATCTTCAATAAGCCAATCAAAACAGCCAAATTAATAGTGAAAAGGAGTAAAAGGAGATGTATTCAATGTGACACATTGAAAAGATGAATGGAGATCGAGTGGCCCCAAAAGTTCATCTTCAGAACCTAGATGTGAGGTGCTCTCTGTGTCTAATTTTTTAACCAGTTTTTTGAAATATAATTCATATATGAAGAAGTACATGTATTCAATGTGTGCAGTTTGATAAGTTTGGACACATGCGAACACCTATAGAGTCACTACCACAATCAAGGTAAGGAGACACATCCGTCATCTCCCAAAGCATCTCTGTGTTCTTTTGGATGTGTATGAGTGACAGGAATGCTTAGTATGAGGCCTATGCTTTTTTTTGGTTTTGAGACAGGGTCTTCCTGTAACCCCAGCTGGCCTGGAACTCACTATGTAGACCAGTCTGGCCTTGAACTCACAGAGATCCACCTGCCTCTGCCTCCCAAGTGCTGAGATTACAGGCACCTATGCTCTTTTTTAAAAAATTTTTTTATTTATTTCTGTATGTGTATGAATGTACTGTCTGCATGCAGGTCTGTGCACTCGTGTCGTGCACTGCCGCGGAGGTCAGAAGAGGGTGTCGGATTCCCCTGGAACTGGAGTTCTCCTGGAATTGGAGTTTCAGACGGTTCTCAGCCGCCGGGGATCGAACCTGGGTCCTCTGTAAGAGCGGTCGGCGCTCTTAACCGCTAGGCCATCTCTCCAGCCCAACACCTATGCTCTTAACAAATGTGTTTGATATACACTCTTTTTCTTTAATTTTATTTATTTTTTTATGTGTATGAATGTACTGTCTGCATGTAGGTTTGTGCACCTGTGTCGTGCAATGCTGCGGTGGTCAGAAGAGGGTGTCGGATTCCCCTGGAACTGGAGTTCTCCTGGAATTGGAGCTATAGACAGTTCTCAGCTGCCATGTGGGTGCTGGGGATCGAACCCGGGTCCTCTGCAAGAGTAGTCGGCACTCTTAACAGCCAGGCCATCTCTCCAGCCTGGTATACACTCTTAACTCTTAGCAGTATGTTATCCAGAGCTGATACATTTAGTAGAACTGAAAATTTACACCCACTGAAGTACCACTCCCCATAATCTCCCCTTCAGCTTCTGCCAACCACTGTTTCTCTGTTCTCTGCTTTCATGAGTTTGGCATCATTAAGATGATATGGTATTTTCTTCATCCATTCATCCTTGACACTTAGCTTGTCTCCATCATTTGCTTGTTCAAAGGGACAGAGGAATGCATACATCTCTGTGAGATTGTGATTTAAGTTATTTTGGATATATGAAAGTGGGATTCCTAGATAACATGACAACTTAACTTTAATTTTGTGAAGAACGTCCATAGAGTCTTCCATAGTCACTGAACCATCCCACAATAACTGTGTGAAAGTTTCCAAGTTCTTCATGCCCTCGACAACATGCTTACTCCTTTTCTTCAATATGGGTGCCCTAACAGGTGGGAAGTGGCCTCTCATGGTGGTTTGATTTGCATTTCTCTCATAACTAGTGATATTGAACATGTTTTCATATGCCTTTTAGCCATTTGAATTTCTTTTTTGAAAGAATATCTGTTTGAGCCCTTTGAATAGTTTAAAGATTTAAACATATTTTTCTTTTTCTTTTATGTGTGTGAGTGTTTTGCCTGTATGTATGCAAGTGTACCATGTTGTGCAGTGCCTGTGGAGATCAGAAGAGGGCAGTGGAACTCTTGGAACTGAAATTACAGACAGTTGTTAGGCACCACGTGGGTCCTGGGAACCAAACCTGGGTTCTCTGCAAAAACAGCCAGTGCTCTTAACCTCTGAACAATCTCTTCAGCCCCCCCTTGCATATTTTAGAGAAACATTTATTTTACTTATTATTTTATTTTAGTGGTGTTCAGTTGTGGGGGTTCCTTATATTTTATAAATTAACACTTTTTCTGACATATGGTTAATCTTATCTGTCTGGTTTTCTTCTCTAATCTGTGCTTTTCACATCATGTATAAGAAATCAGTATCAAAACAAGGTTAAGAACTTTTTCCCTGTCATTTCTCCTGGAAAATTTATAATTTCAGTTTCAAGCCTGAGTCTTTAACTCATTTTGAGTTGAGTTTTATGCATGGTCTAAGAGAGAGAGCCAGTTCTCCTTGACTTTATTTCACTTGCCTGTGGTGTGGTATGTGAGTGTGTGTGTAGTTGTAGCAGAAGAGGATGACAAGGGTCCTGCTCTCTCTCTCTCTCTCCAGACAAGGTCTGGAGTAGGCTGGAGTAGGCTGGCAAGCCCCAGTGACCACCAGTGACCACCAGTGATCAGGTGCACACAGCCATGGGCAACTTTTTGCAAAGCTCTGGGGATCTGAACTCAGGTCACCATGCTTGTGCAAGTGCCCTTACCGGTTGAGCCATCTGCCCAGGCCCCTGATTAATTTCCTTTATATGTAGATATCCAGATTTTTCAACACCATGCATTGAAGAGATGCATTTTCTCCATAATATATTCTTTTTTAAAGTTTTTTTTTATTTATTTATGTGTATGAATGTATTGTCTGCATGTAGGTTTGTGCACCCCTGTCGTGCAATGCCGAGGAGGTCAGAAGAGGGTGTCAGATTCCCCTGGAACTGGAGTTCTCCTGGAATTGGAGTTACAGATGGTTCTCAGCTGCCACGTGGGTGCTGGGGATTGAACCCAGGTCCTCTGCAAGAGCAGTTGGTGCTCTTAACCGCTAGGCCATCTCTCCAGCCCCATCCATCATATATTCTTGTCAAAGGTCATCTGGCCATATGCCCATGACTTTATTCTAGGCTCTCTATTCTGTTTGTGTATTTATCTTTTTTTTTTGTATGGGTATGAATGTACTGTCTGCATGCAGGTTTGTGCACCCGTGTTGTGCAATGCTGCGGTGGTCAGAAGAGGGTGTCGGATTCCCCTGGAACTGGAGTTAAAGACGGTTCTCAGCCGCCATGTGGGTGCTGGGGATGGAACCCGGGTCCTCTGCAAGAGCAGTAGGTGCTCTTAACCACTAGGCCATCTCCTTAGCCCCCATATTTATCTTTTTGTGCAGGTACCATATTTTTTTTACTACGGAAGTTTTGTGAGAAACACAGAAGTCAAGAAGTGAAAGACTTTCAACTTTGTTCTTGTCTTTCAAGATGTTTGGCTAGTCTCTATCCATTGAGATCCAGTAGGAATTTGAAGATATTTTTTTTTCTTTTCTTCTGCAAATCTTACCAATATTGGGATGGAATGTAGCTCAAAAGTAGAGTTCTTGCTTAGCACAGGTACTGAGAGCTACACACCACACACACACACATACAAACACACACACACATACTGCTATTGGGATTTTGAAGGGACTGCATTAAATATGTAAATTGGTTTTTACATTATTAAAACTTCCAATTCACAAATGCAACAGACATGATTTTTCAGAAATAAAACCCTTTGGAGCTGGAGAAAGATAGCTCAGCAGTTAAGAGCACAGGCTGTTCTTACAAAGGTCCTGGGTTCAGTTCACAGCACCCACATGGTGGATAACAACCATCTGTAACTTCAGTCCCAGGGGAAATACCTCTTCTGACCTCTGTGCATGACCTGGGTGCACTTACACATGCAGGCAAAACATTCATACATATAAACTAAAAATTAATAAATTGTGAAACATAGTAGTACCAATTATTATAAAAAAGAAATGGAAACCTTTAAGAGCTGGGATTAGACCCAAGGTGTCTGGGGCCCATTCTAAGCTTTCCTCTAGTGTTCAGGCTGCATAACTTCCATGTACAAAAAAAATCCATGCTTTGCTTCCCTAGTACCTGGACATGTGCACTGGCTGGTGGTAACACTTGTTTAAAACAGACTTTACTCATGCCCACCCCCACTTGGATTGGATTATAAATATCATACTTGTTTGATTCTATTTGCTTACAGTCCTGAGTTCACTTTGATTGAAAATGACCAGAGTTCTGAAAATGAAACTAGCCAGGCATGATGCTGTGCTTTGACGAGCTGGGTTTCCTTGCTGCTCTCACTTTTCTCAGATTTTCCATGCATGTTACTTCTACATCTCATTACCCAAAGTTTGGTTTTCAGCTATTGCCAAATATATGACTTGTCTTTTATTTCCTGAAGTCTGTTTTAGGCAAGAAGCAAACCAAACCATTAACCTTGAAGAACCCATTTCCTCCAAAACACAGTAGTCTCTAAGAGAACAGGCTTCGTTGCTTTTCTAGTTACTGCCAGTGCTGCTTCAAATCCATTACATTTAAGGGCTTCCTTTGTGAAATACTTTAGATTGCAGCATATAACTTCAAATGAAGCTACCAAAATATTCAGACCCTCCAGTTTTCTCTGTACATACTTAGTTTGGGGGCACAACATGACATTTTGACACATGTATGCACATGGAATGATCGGATGAAAGTAATTATTATTACTCTCGCCTCAAATGTTTATCACTTCTTTGTGATAAGGCCACAAACCATCTCTTTTTAAAACCATCTCTTTTAGTTACTTTTGTATTGCATATTCCAGGCAAAGCTATTGGAGGTTTGGGTTAAGGTGGAGATACCAAGAAGCTGATATATTAAAGTCACTTAGGAGTTACAAATGGTAAGATTTGATAACAAACTGAATGCAGGGAGTTAGGATAAAAAGAGGAGACAAAGAGGACTGCCGAGTTTCAGTTTGGTGTGCTTATGGAGCATATATCAGTCTGGTCAACAGATTAAAAAAATGATTGTTAATACATAAATGGTTCCCAGAGCCATGGAGAGGATGAAAATTAGCAAGACTAGAACGGCTAAGATTGTTGTACAGGGTATTTAAGAATTATAGGCCAGTTGGTGAGTCAGAAACATTGCTTTTGATTATAGATAATGAGGACAACCCAGCCTGGCCTGAGCAATAAACGATTATGTCAAAGGGCTGGGGAGATGGCTCAGTTGGTGAAGGGCCATGAGGACGTGAGTTTGATCCCCAGAATCCGTGTGGAAAAAAATCCAGTTGTGGTTGTGCATTCTAATAATCCCAATGCCTGGGAAGTGGACACTTGCTGGTCCCTGGGGCTTACTAGCTGCCTAGTTAGCTTACTTGGTTAGTTCCAGGCTTTACTTGAGACTCAAATAATGGTGTCTGAGGAATGACACTTGAGGTTTTCCTCTGGTTTCCACACCTGTGCAGATGCACACATGCACACTGCTCCCCCCAACACACATAGGTTATGTGATGGGAAAACCTAGCGGTATGCAGGCTTCAGGCTTAATAAGACTGAACAGCTTAGCAATGCCATAGACTTCCTCATTTCTTTCCATTTCTGGGCACTGCTTTATGTGGTACTTGCTTTACACTAACTCCTTTATGGAGCTGTGGGGTGGCTCTCCGTAATTTCTAGGCTTCATAGTGTTTTCCTTAGAAGTCCCAAGGACAGCCTCTCTTTCTGCTGGGTACAATTTGGCTGTAGAATCATCTCTGACCCCAAATTTGGTGTCTTCAGAGTGGGATTGTGTTGGTTTACATGTGCTGAGAGGGCTTTCCAGTTTCCCATTGCCTACTGGTTGTGGTAGTGAAAACTGAGACCTCAGTATTTGACCAATACTCGTTTAACTATTTAACTTATCAAAATAAGGGAGCCTGGAGTTTGAGAAGGCAATCACAATGCCTATCAGAACCAAGCAGAGAAACAGGTTGAGAGAGGGCTCTAGGGTCAGGAAGAAGTTGAGGGCAGCACAATGCCACCTTCATGTTCAGAATGGGAAGCATGGCTTGTTAGGGTAGTTTCTGCTGAGAGAGAAGAGAAAAGGGGAACAAGAGCTGGTGAGCTTGTTAACAGGCAGTTAACAACCAGGTGAGCTTGTCAACAGGTGGTACCAGGTGAGCTTGTCAACAGGCAGTACCAGGTGAGCTTGTCAACAGGTGGTACCAGGTGAGCTTGTCAACAGGTGGTACCAGGTGAGCTTGTCAACAGGTGTTTCCTGGTTTGTCTTCCATTGCTGTGACAAAACACTCTGACACCAAACTTGGGGAGAAAGTGTTTATTCAGCTTACATTTCCTGGGTAACAGTTCATCACTTAAGGAGTCCCAAGGCAGGAACTCAGGGCAGGAACACTGGAGGCAGGAGCTGAAGCACAGGCCATAGAAGAATGCTGTTCACTGGCTTGTTCCACTCCTCTGGCCTCATGCCCGCCTGCCTTCTTATACCATACACAACTACCTGCCCAGGGTGGCACCACCCATGTGGGCTGGGCCCTTCCACACTGCTTGGCCATCAAGCCAATAACTGCACGATGTGGCCACAGGCCAATCCAATGGAGCCAACTTCCCAACTGAGGCTCCCTCAACCCAGGTGTGTCAAGTTGACACTAAAGCTATCCAGCACAATTGACCCCTTGTCAACTTGACACACAAAACACATCACTATTAAACCACCACTTTCTCAGTTCTTATCCCCAAAGTATGATGTTAACATTAATCACAACCTAAGACAGTACACCTTAAAGCCCCACAGTCCTTAAAATGTCCAAACGCATTAAAGATCCAGTCTATTAAAGTCTCTTAACTGTGGGCTGCTGAAAATCCAAAAACAAGTATGTCTTATTTCAAAGGGAAGAATCAGGCACTCTCAAACAAACAAACCTAAGTCCTGCAAAGTAGCTCAAGCCTGGACACCTGGGACTCACTCATGATCTTCTGGGCTCCAAAGGGATTGGCAGCTCCCCTTCTCTGACTCTGCCGTCCACAGCACACACAGCTCATCTCGCAGACCCAGGCCAGCTCCATTCCACACCTGCCCAGGGTGGCACCACCCATTGTGGGCTGGGCCCTTCCACATTGCTTGGCCATCAACACAATACTCCACAGATGTGCCACAGGCCAATCCAATGGAGCCAACTTCCCAACTGAGGGCTCCCTTCAACCAGGTGTGAACATGTGACACTAAAGCTATCCAGCACAAGGTGGTACCAGGTGAGCTTGTCAACAGGTGGTACCAGGTGAGCTTGTCAACAGGCGGTACCAGGTGAGCTTGTCAACAGGTGGTACCAGGTGAGCTTGTCAACAGGTGGTACCAGGTGAGCTTGTTAACAGGCGGTATCAGGTGAGCTTGTTAACAGGCGGTACCAGGTGAGCTTGTCAACAGGCGGTACCAGGTGAGCTTGTCAACAGGCGGTACCAGGTGAGCTTGTCAACAGGCGGTACCAGGTGAGCTTGTCAACAGGTGGTACCAGGTGAGCTTGTCAAAGGTGGTACAGGTGGTTGTTAACAGGCGGTACAGGTGGCTGTTAACAGGCGGTACCAGGTGAGCTTGTCAACAGGCGGTACCAGGTGAGCTTGTCAACAGGCGGTACCAGGTGAGCTTGTCAACAGGCGGTACCAGGTGAGCTTGTCAACAGGCGGTACCAGGTGAGCTTGTTAACAGGTGGTACCAGGTGAGCTTGTTAACAGGCGGTATCAGGTGAGCTTGTTAACAGGTGGTACCAGGTGAGCTTGTTAACAGGCGGTACCAGAGGAGCTTGTTAACAGGCGGTACCAGGTGAGCTTGTTAACAGGCGGTACCAGGTGAGCTTGTTAACAGGCGGTACCAGGTGAGCTTGTTAACAGGCAGGTACCAGGTGAGCTTGTTAACAGGTGGTACCAGGTGAGCTTGTTAACAGGCGGTACCAGGTGAGCTTGTCAACAGGTGGTACCAGGTGAGCTTGTCAACAGGCGGTACCAGGTGAGCTTGTCAACAGGCGGTACCAGGTGAGCTTGTCAACAGGCGGTACCAGGTGAGCTTGTTAACAGGCGGTATCAGGTGAGCTTGTAACAGGCGGTACAGGTGAGCTTGTCAACAGGCGGTACCAGGTGAGCTTGTTAACAGGCGGTACCAGGTGAGCTTGTTAACAGGCGGTACCAGGTGAGCTTGTTAACAGGCGGTATCAGGTGAGCTTGTTAACAGGCGGTACCAGGTGAGCTTGTTAACAGGCGGTACCAGGTGAGCTTGTTAACAGGCGGTACCAGGTGAGCTTGTTAACAGGCGGTACCAGGTGAGCTTGTCAACAGGTGGTACCAGGGCCACAACAAGGAGCTGAGGGAAGTGAAGAAGCAGAGACAATGTCAACATCCTTTTGAGATGCAAAGGTAACAGTGAAATGATCTGTAATGGAAAGAGCATTTGCTTGTGTGTTTTACATGCTCTGAACCAAGATGGTAGAAACTTTGACATAAATTCTTACTGAAATAATCTATTAGGAGAGGTAGGCTTTGTACAAGTAGAATAGCACATGAAAATATCATAGTGCCGTCTCACAGAGTCCATGATGACAGTTGTCTCCTTGGCTCTAGCAAAGATTGTTGGGCAATGTTGCCTTCACAGGTGTGCTGGATAGCTTTAGTGTCAACTTGACACACCTGGGTTGAGGGAGCCTCAATTGGGGAATTGGCTCCATTGGATTGGCCTGTGGCCACATCTGTGGAGTATTGTCTTGATGGTCGAGCAGTGTGGGAGGGCCCAGCCCACAATGAGTAGTGCCACCCTGGGCAGGTTGTTGTGTACTGTATAAGAAGGTGGGCTGGGCATGAGCCAGGAGAGTAAGCCAGTGAACAGCATTCCTCCATGGCCTGTGCTTCAGCTCCTGCCTCCAGGTTCCCACCCTGAGTTCCTACCTTGGGCTCCCTAACTGATGAACTGTGACCCAGGAGATGTAAGCTGAATAAACCCTTTCCTCCCCAAGTTGGTGTTGGTCGGAGTGTTTTGTCACAGCAATGGAAGACAAACTAGGACAACAGGTGTCTAAACCTCCAATGCGTGATTCCCCTATTTGATTTTCTTTGATAACAGTCAAATTCCCTATAGTACAGAAGAGAGCATTGGAACCCTTGGAGCTGGGGTTACAAGTATTTGTGAGCAGCCTGACATGGACGCTGAGATCTAAACTCATGAGAGAGCAGCAAGCCTCTTAACTGCTGAGCCATCACTCTTGGCCCCAAGAAATGATCAAGGTTTAAGAAAGAAAGGCTATTTACTCTGAATCAATCATTACATATTAAATATACATTTATACATGTGTTAAATATACATGTCTCGTATACGTATATTATACACATTAAATGCTATATGAATATGATACACATATTTAATATACATATTATGCCTCATACATGTAAATGTTATTAAATAATATGTAAAAATATTGTGAGTCAGGTAGAACAAAGGTGTTTAGCTGCTTACGTTAGAACCTAACAAAAAGACAGAATTGATAGGATTCAGGAAATAACTAAGAAAAGTAATTAAAATGAAGAGCCCTGGCATCTCAGCATGGCATGCAGACAGTAGGAATGGGTGGGGGTGGAAGATGGGGAGAGAGCAGCCAGTGGTGAAGCCTCAAAGTGTCAAAAATGGTGGCAGCAGCAGCAGCAGCAGCAGCAGCAGTGATTTGGGGAACAAGCAGAAAGAGAGGATAGGAAGAAACTAGTGATTCTATTTTGTAATCTTCGTGTGTGTGTGTGTGTGTGTGTGTGTGTGTGTGTGTAAGCCACCTTTCAAGTGTAGAGGTCTGAAGACAATCTCAAGGGTCAATTCTTGTCTTTCACACATTGTCTGAGTCAGGGTTTCTTGTTATTCAGCAGCTTGCACCAGGCTAGCTGACCAGAGAGCTTCTGGGAATTCTCTGTTCTCTCCTTCTCATCTGGCTGTTGGAGTGTGGGGATGTTATCACAAACAACATTATGTAGGTTCTGGGGATCCCTACTGAGGTGCTCACCCATGTGTGGCAGGCACTTAATCTACTGAGCCATGTCCTTAGCATAAATGAGTAAGTTGACAATAGAGGAGTCTCAGCTCTTGACTGTGCCATGTCCGACTTTTGCAGTAATTACTTCAGTTGCTGGCACAAGTTCTTGGAAGATGAGGAAACTTAGAACTCAGAGACATGGTGGCTATTGGAATCCCTTTGGATATTGAAGTCCCCAAGATGATGACAGAATGCAGATACAGAGATGTCAGGGGTGTGACCAAGGCTGGCACTGAGTAACAGCAGTCAGGGAAGAAACCATTGGATCAGAACTCCAGAGATTGGAGATTGGTCACTATGTCTGTAATTCAGGCAAGTTGCCAGTTGCTCAGGTTTTATTTTGCTCAGAGGGAATTCCTCAGAGGGAATCATTGGCTAAGATCCCCAGGTATGAAGACACTCCTCTTCCATGATTTGGTTACACTAGTCTACTACTGCTTGAGTGAATCATACACACTCTCCTCTCTAGTTCTGGTGAGGCTGACAAATAGAAATGGGATTATAAGACCAAGATAACAGCTTTGTTACTAGTAAACTAGACTGGAGGATGGAGGCTTGGAGGCTCGAAGATCCTTCTGTACTCTGAGTCCTTGTGTCCTGACCCGTGTTGACCAGCCTCATCTTGACAAAGTGGTCAAGTAAGCACTAGCCTTTACCTTGTAGGGCAGGCCCTTCTCCAGCAGGCTGGCAGGTGAATGATAGGTGGCCCAGGGAGAGAAAGGAGATCAGAAAAAAGAAACCACCTTGGGCAGTGGCTGCTGAGATACACAGAGCCTCTCTGAGAGGGGGCCTCTGAGAGGGGGCGGGTCCTCTCACTAGTTCTGATCGCTCTTCCTCTCTAGGATAAATGAAGGCAGGATAGAAAGGCAATATCATCTATTTAATAGAAGTGTCACTTTTATCTTCTGAGGCAGGGAGAAAAGAAGAAATATGTCCTTTCTTATACACAAGCAGCTGACAATAAAAATGACAGTTTTATATACATTTGTATTTATATTGCGTTTCTGTATTCGCACATATGCGTGAGACACGTGTGCAGTTAACATGGAGTGAAAGTTCGTTGGATGATGACAGGGTTCCAAGAACATTTTCCCATAGTTTTCCAAATGTTCCATTTGTAACTTGGATTCCAGTCAGAATTACAAGGTTTCTAGGCAACATCACCAGAGACAGTAAACAGGCCCCAGTCATTACTGAAAGAAATTAAAATAAACAGACTTCATGTCGCCCTGGCTCTACCCAGTTCAGTGGAAGTGTAGATCTGATTTCTAGTGACCCACTTCAGTGCGGTGAGCAACTGCAGTAGTCATGATGCAAACCAGGCTGTGAGCTGCTGGGGGAAAAAAACCACCACCAACAAAAAACGTGACGGGAGCCCTCAAGTCCAGGTCCCAGGACACAGCACTCCCAGGATGTTGTGTTGAACTAACATCTTTGCTGTACCTCGTTCTGAGACTTTGTAGAAGTAGAAGGAACCTGGATAAAAGCTTTATTAGGTAGAAGGATCCTGAAGAAAAAAAAAAGTTAGCCAAATGGACCCAAAGTCCTAGAATACTGATAATTCTCTAAATACTGGGGAACCCTGTATAGATCCTATCTGTCTCACAGACTTGAAGGGGGGTGATCCTTCGTGGTGACACATGGGAGCTTCAAGAAAGTTCTATTTCCCTTCAAACTCCTTCCTCACTGAGGTTTCTAGAAGTTCACCAGCAGGTGATAGCTTATAAGGAGGGAGTTAGTGGGATGGAAAATACTACTGGAGTTTTTATTTGAATAAGTCATTTGGGAAACTGGCGTGAAGTGCTAAAAAAAAATCTTTAAAATTTTGGTGTGAATTAGCTTCAGTGAGAAACATTCCATAGGGTACCTAGCTAAGAGCAGGACTCCTGCGGGGAAAGGGGCGGGGCAGCATGTGTGTTGAATGGTGAAGGTGTGGGGGCAGAGGGGAATGGGAAAGTGGCTTTAGGATTGCCTGCCCCGTGGGAGGGCGGAAGTCATGGGGAAGCCAGGAAAGGGCCAACCAAATGGGTGATGCTACTGGAAGTACCTAGCCAAGGAGGATCTTAGCAATCGCTTCCGCTCTGTCTCTGTTTTTTGTCCAGGTGTTTTTTTTTTTTTTTTTTTAATTTTTTGTATGTGTATGAATGTACTGCCTGCATGCAAGTCTGTGCACCCATGTCGTGCAATGCCGCGGAGGTCAGAAGAGGGCGTCGGATTCCCCTGGAACTGGAGTTCTCCTGGAATTGGAGTTTCAGACAGTTCTCAGCCGCCATGTGGGTACTGGGGATCGAACCCGGTTCCTCTGTAAGAGCGGTCGGCGCTCTTAACCGCTAGGCCATCTCTCCAGCCCCAATGTCCAGGTGTTTTGATGCTTCCAAAATAGCACCTTGTATCCGCACCTGCTCAGGTCAGAGTTGAATAGTTCTGTCCTCCAGAGGTAGCCTCTCAGCCCCTACTCTAGGGTTGATTTCAGCACTGATCAAGCATTCATTAGACACCACACACACACACACACACACACACACACCAGAAAACACAAAAGTATGCAAAAGAAATAATGACCCCCCCAACTTAAATCTTAAGGTGGAATTAGAATACCAAGGAAGCAGTACATACACTAACAGATAGTGAAAGATTGAGTCTAGAATCAACATATGACTAATTCTCTCTTACCAAAGCCTAAATATGCTCCTTTTCTGGAACTATCTTCTGTCTCTAATTTGGAGCAGTTGCCTTTTTTTTTTAATTATTATTATTTTTTTATCTTGTTCCACAAAGCATTGCCATAGGGGAGACAAGAGGTACCTGGGAAGCTGAGAAACCCCAACGAACTAGACCTCAAGCAAATAGAACTTCCTTGTAAGTAGATAGCTTTCCCATAGGTTTTTTTGTTTGTTTCTTTGTTTGCTTTTTGAGATAGAGTCTCCCTGTAGTCCCAGCTGGTGGGGAACTCACTAGGTAGACCAGGCTGGCGTCCAGCTCAGAGAGATCCACCTGCCACTGTCTCCTGAGTGCTTGCATTAAAGGTGTGTGCCACCATGCTCGGCTTTCCCATAGTGTTTTGAAAACTGAAGAGTTTCTAAGCCACATTATGATTATACCTTAATTAAAACAGCCTGAGGGCTTGAGACATAGCTCGGTGTTTAAGAGCACTGGTTGCTCTTGCAGAAGATCAGGGTTCAGTTCCTAGCACCCACATGGTGGCTATCTGTAACTCATTCCAGGGGATCTGGCATCATCTTCTTATCTCCATGGGCATTGCAGGACACTGTTGCATTTACATACATGTAGACAATATACTCACACATATAAAACAAAAAGAAACACTTTGACTCTTAGCATCCATTTTAAGGCCAAGAGCAGACTTGAACTGCTAAAAATTTTATTCCTTCAGATTTCTCTCAGAACTGTGCTCTTGAGCAAGGGCTTTACTCATTTTTTATTAAAATGGTATCTCCAGCATGAAATGGGGAAGTAAATCTCAGTCTCTTATTAGAGAATCTAATCTTGCCATTTTGGATCCCTAGATCTAGGACTAATACATGCACAGAATCATAAACAGGGGCTGAATTTTTTTCTCTTGCTTTCAATGGGATAAACTAATTGTAACACTTTGATGTTTTGATATGTAATACTATGCACACACACATTCACACTCTATCTTGGGTGGAGGACAAGGAAGGGTCCTGAGGGATTAAGGCCATATGACCAGGTTACATGAGGCTCCCATGGCTTAGTGAGTTTGTTTACATTTTAAACAGTAACATTTTGATTGCAATGTTAGGTAAAAGTCATTAGCTGAGATTATGTCCAAACCAAAGTCATTCTGACAGAAAACTACAAAAGAATCACTGATAAATGGATGTAAGCATCCAGAAAACATCACCAGGGTGAGTCAGAAAACTGCTTGTTGTGAATTAGTGGCCGAGTGTGTTAGCTGACTCCTGAGAGCTGGAGCTAGGGACGTTGGTCTTCGATCAACACTCTTCTTCCAAGAACAGTTTGGGCTTTGCTGGCAGGTAAGAGATTAGTCCCCTACAACTCAGAAACAGCCAGTAGTTAGCATTAGCAAGTCCTGAGGCAGGAAAGTGGCTCATGGCCATAGATCCATCTTACAAAGCATCTTCTGGCCAACCTGGAAACAGCCACGGTGCTCCACTCCCAGGGCACTTTGACTAACTGCAGTTTTATTGCACACATCAAACACAGGTTTGTTTTTTTTCTTCTTCTATGAAGTAGTGTTGTATTGTAGTGCATTCAGAACATATTCATTTGTAGGATGTAGGGCAGTCTCAAGAGACTGAAAGCCGGTAAGAGAGAGGAAGCCAGTGGTGTTGAATTTCAACATGTCACTTAATCTTCCGAGTTAGTTAATTTTATTTCTCAAATAGAAAAACCATCATATCGTTTAGGCAACTCAGCCAGGAAATCAAATTGCATCGCTTCAGTTCCATTGGTGTTTTTCTCAATTTAATTATCGTGGTCACATGTAGAAGTACTCCAGCACCAGCCCGGTTGTAGTGTTTAATTAGCAAGGGCACCGACGAGAGGGGCCAGACTGAGCTGGACTGGTTTCATTTGGCTTCTAGGCTCCCCAGAGGTTGCAGATCCAGTTAAAACAGAGCGTTTGGGTTATTTTCAGCTCTTTTTATTTTGTACCATTTCACATCAGTTTTACTTAAAAAGTTCTAGAAAAGCACAAAGAGGCCCCATAACCATCAGCAGCAATGTAGAAGCTTAACTTACTCAAGTGTTTCTTGAGTTTCTTGAGAAATTTTCCTTTCTTTCTGCTTTGATATCATCACCTACTTCTTGGAGATGTCCACCTCAGGGGTGGGGGTGTTTGTGGTAGACAGAGTACAAGCACCAGAAACGTGTCTCATTGCCCTCAAAGTTTAAGACCCTTAATATAATGCTGGGGCCCAGAGAGAGGGCCAAGGCTGAAAGTGGACAAGGCAAATGAGATTCCCGGGAACTGGGGTGGGAGAGAGGAGTGACACACATTGCTCTTTGTGCCACCATCATAGAACACACTGGATTTTCCTCTTGTGAGAAAGTGTAGAAGATGGTCAGACATCCCAGAGTGGAGAAAGATTACTGAGCACGGGAGTTGTTTCCAAGGGAATGCCTTGCCCAAACACAGCAGAATAGGGACTTTCATTTGAGGAAATCCATTCATTCATAGAGGAAGGCACTTTAGGGCACATTGCCATCAGCATGCTCAGTTTAAGGTCATAATTTAAGAAGGAAACAAGGTAGGCACCTCTTGAGCTATGTTTAGCTCAAGGTTATGGAGCACATATTTAAAGGGTTAAAAGTGAGCTGGTTGTGAAGACACACACTTGTAATACCAGCACTTGGGAGGTAGTGGGAGGAGACTCAGAACTTTGTCATGCTTGACTACACAGAGAGTTTGAGGCCAACATGGTCTGCATGAGACTTTGGTTGAAAGAAGAAAGAAAGAAAAAGAAAGAAAGAAAGAAAGAAAGAAAGAAAGAAAGAAAGAAAGAAAGAAAGAAAGAAAGAAAGAAAGAAAGAAAGAAAGAAAGAGAAAGAAAGAGAAAGAAAGGAAGGAAGGAAGGAAGGAAGGAAGGGAGAAAGAGAGAAAGAGAGAGAGAAAGAAAGAAAGAAAGGAAGGAAGGAAGGAAGGAAGGAAGGAAGGAAGGAAGGAAGACAGAGAGGAGGAAAGGGGGATAAGGAGATAGAGACAAAGAATGAAGAAACAGAGAGAAAAAGAGAGAAAGATCAGTTAAATGGTGGGTAGGAACACCTCTGGGTATGTTAAAAGAAAGGACACTGTGACAGTGACAGATGCAGAAGTTTGCCTGGAAGCTGCCTACTGTGCTTTGCAGCTAACACTACCTGTGGGTCCATTGCAAGAGATGTGGTATCTGGCTTCCAAACCATGATCCATGAAGTGGGCATCTGAGAGGGACACTGAGGGAGGCAGGGCCTCTGTACTTTCATGGAAGATTATGGAGAAGGTGAAGAGATCCATGCAGATCATGGTGGCTTCCTGATCTTTCCCTTCCTCACTTATCCAGTGGCGAGTCTTCCACTTACTCAAACCTTACTCTTCCTTCCCTGCAGGTTCAAGTCAGTTTCCTTGGCTAAGATTGTTCCTTCTGTTTTGCTCATTTTCAGAAAGCCTACACTTAGATGTAGTCCACACCTATAGCATTTTGTGGTCAACACTCTTAAAGTCTTCTTTCATTAGTTCATTGAACAGATTCATTTTGAAGCCCTTTTGTGTATGCCAGGCTCTGTTCTAGACAGTGGAAGAATAGAATGCACACAGACAAGGCCCTGCATTCATCGACTTGAGTTAGGGTCCCATTCTGTGAATGCAGTAGATGACAATCAAGTCCATGTTCCTTAATGGCCATGGCACTATTGTACACATCTACAGGATGAGAGTCAAAGAATAGTTAATTGAGTACAGTTCCCAAAAGACTCTTATAGAAGGAATACTTTATAAACTCTTAACATACCTGACCATCTGGGCAAATTGAGTAAGAAAGGGTGATCATGGATGTCAGACAGGGTCCTACAAAGCCTAATCTCAGGCCCAGTGAATCTCATATTTGTTCCTCAATATTTGTTTTGTTATTGCTATTATTGCTAAAGATAAATGTGTGAAAACTCTGACTTTTGGTATATTTTCTTGCATCTTAGAAGATATGAAGTTCAAGACCCCCACACACAGTTTAGTGGAAAGGCTGTGGGTAATTTATGAGGGACTCATCATAATGAGCCTCCTGTTGCTAGTCCTGTGTCCTAGCTTGAGAACGCTCAGCTGATCAGAGAAACAAACATCCAGAAGCCAGGAACTGACAGATTCAGAATAGCTAAATATTTCCCAGGCTGAAGCAAGATGTTGATTTGAAAAATCAATCCTCTTGACAATAAAAAAAATACATGGAAGAAGGCAAAATAAGAGTGGGTGGTCTTTTCCTGAATTATTGACATTTTCACCCCTTCCCCCCATACTGAAAGCTAAATACATCTCTGGAGAGGAGAGTCTTGAATCTACAGGGAGCAATAAAGACAGAATAATAAAGTTGATGGTTTCTAAGAAGAGCAATTCTCTAGCATTTGGCATTAGAATCATTAGGTTCAAACCCTTACTTAGGAACCATTTTTCCTGTGGTTGATGATCCTTATGTGAGCCAGAGTCCCAACGATAGAATTAGGAATTGTCTTATTTATTTTTTCTCTAAGGCTGTGTCAAAAGTAAAGAAAGAAAATTCTCAAATAAGAGTAGTAAGAGATATTTACAGTCATTAACACGATAAAGAAATTGTTGTGCATGTGAACTAAAGACCAGATGTCGCTGGTAGCAATGAGGAAGGCTGACGGGGCGTGAAACAGAATCTCTCTTTCCAGTGCTGCTCTTGGCAAATGAGGCTTTGTAGAGACACAAATTAGGGCTTTCGAAGCTTTGCTTGGAAGTCAATGCATAGTATTCTGTTTAACAATAGGGGAAAAGGAGCCCATGGTATGAAAAGATTCTCTTATGGAGCTGGAGAGATGGCTCAGTGGTTAAGAGCACTGGCTGCTATTGTGGAGGACTTGAGTTTGGTTCCCAGCACCCACATGGTGTCTAACAACCATCTGTAACTCCATTTCCAGGGGATCTGATGCCTGCTTCTGACCTCCATGGGCATTGCATTCATGGGTGCACTTTACATACATGCAGGCAAAACACTTGTATATACACACACACACACACACACACACACACACACAGTTTTACTAAAAGATTCTCTTTCTTTGTGCATGTATTTTTTACTACAGAAAGATTCCTACCAACAGTATAAAGATAGGGTTGATTTCCCATGAAAAAGAATCAATTGTTTGAGGCAACATAAACAAGTATAGAATTTTTTTTTCATATCTTGGAAAGCTGACCCAGGACAAACTTTCAGTTAATCATATACCAGATGGAAAAACTTGCTATGCTAGAAGAAAACAAGGGAAATTGTTTAATCTCAATTGAATCCAACTTTCTTTAACAACTGTAGTTTTGTGGCCATATTTTGGTTCCTTGAGCTTCCTTTGGTAATGTGAAGGTTAAGCCACATTAAATGGAACCACTCCACTTTCCTTCCTTCCTTCCTTCCTTCCTTCCTTCCTTCCTTCCTTCCTTCCTTCCTTCCTTCCTTCCTTCGGGGTCTGAGAATCCACATCAGACACACTGAAGGATGGAAAACCAAGACTTTATTTCAGCAAAAAGTAAATCAGCTCTCTGGGGTGGGAGAAAAAAAAAAAGCTCTGACCTGATTTCTTGGCTCGCAGGCCTTCTATACAGGGTCTAGGGGAATTTCAGTGCAGTTTGGGTAACTTCTAGCCTTATTGGATAATAACAGGGTTACGCGAATTTGGCAACTCATGACTGGGTCAGTCCACCTGCCCTCAAATACCAACAGTTATCTTTAGACACAGTCTGTGACTGGAATGAAGAAGTTTGAACAAGTTTAATTTTACTGGCTGTTCTTGGTGCCTTGAACAACTGACTTCCCCCTCCCCGCAAACTGGGCAGTTTCTAGTAAACTGATACTTAAATGCTCAAAATGGCAACTACACTTAAAAAGGAGTCAGTGTGGGCCCTTCTTACATTCTCCCCTTGAGTTGAATACTGGGAGGCTAATCTTAGACTCCATCATCCTCTTCCTCAGGGGAGTCATATATGGGGCCATACCTGGTCCTGAGTACCTGGATGGTGGACAGACATTCCTTCAGGTAATTCATTAAGCAGTTGAACAGGCAGGGACCAAAGGTAAAGGCTAACAGCAAGAGTATCAAGGGTCCCACCAGGGCAGTGAGAAATATAGTTAGCCACAGGGACCAGTTAAACAAGGATTCATACCAAGATTGGTTTGACTCATATAGGCATTTTCTTTCTTGGAGTCTGGTCTTAACTACAGACATGGATTCCCTAATGATTCCTGAGTGATTGGCATAAGAGCAACACTGTTCTCCTAAGGCCACACACAGACCCCCTTGTTGCATGAACAACAGATCCAGACCCCTACTACTCTGCAAGACCACCTCAGCTAACAAATTTAGGGATTTCTCTAAGAATTCTAATTGTGTTTGTATCTCAGAAAGACCCTGATCAATGGCCTAAGACAATGTCTTATAATTTTTGTCTTGCAATATAAGCACTGAGGTGCCAGTGCCCACTGCCCCTGCCACTAGCAGGGTGGATATAACTACTGCACTCACCCCGAAGTTGAGCTTGGCCCCCATGAGGTGTTTAGCTACATTGTCCAGTTGTATTTCCATGTTTGCCCCTGAGTGGTAGTAGATGTGGGGAATGAGCCTCACAAGTTGGCAGAAACCTTGACTATTATTTAAGAGCTGTGTGGATGCAGGGAGTAAGACCTGTGGTACACGCCCACCATGTCCCCTCAGGGGGTATAACATAGAAGCTAGTGGAATCTAGTGACATTGACTCATTACAGAGGTGGGTGTATGATTGGGGAACCTGCAACCGGTTAGGGACTATGCAAGTGCCCTTCCCAGATATCTGGTCAGGGTGAACCCTGGTGAGTCCTGGAGAGAACCCCACCAACTGACGCTGGACAGGAGGACAAGCAATGGACCATCATCAGAGACAAACAAGGCTTGAGGTGGGAGTGATGGATCCACACAGCCCTTGGGGTGGTGAGGATCACGGTGTATGGTCCCTTCCACCTGGGCTCCAAGGTTTCTCTATAGTGTCTCTTCACCCAGATGAGGTCTCCCAGCTGGAAGGGGTGGGGTTCCACAGGAGGCAGGCTGTGGGTGTGTCCTCCACTAGCAGGTCATCTTTGAGTCTGGAGCAGAGGGGAGGTGGTCTCCCCAAAATAATTTCATAAGGGGTTAAGCCTTATACATGGGGGGTGTTTCTTGCTCTCAATAGAGTGAAGTGAATGAGCCCCACCCAGTCACCAGGGTTAATATAGTTAAGGTCTCCTTAAGGGTCTGATTCTTTCTACCTGAGCTTTGGGGATGATATGCACAATGTAATTTCAAATTAGTCCGCCAATTCTTACCTAAGGCCTAGGTTACCTGGGAGATAAAGGATTGGTCAGCACTGAATGACTTGCAGCAGTGTCAACCATAAAATTGATGGGTTTTCCCCCCAAGGCTAAGGCTAGCCTGGGCTCTGGGGGGGAAATAGCCCCAACTGTCCTAGTCCTCTTGAAGCCCAAGTATGTCCAGTTCCCCTCTCTGTTTCTCCTTGTAGGGGCATTCATTCTTCCAGTGTCCCTTTCATTTACAATGGGCACACTGGTCTCGATCCAGTTTAGGTTTTCCCTGAAGAGGGGGCCCCCATGACCT
The DNA here is from genome assembly GCA_009823505.1 of Rhizomys pruinosus. NCBI lineage: Eukaryota > Metazoa > Chordata > Mammalia > Rodentia > Spalacidae > Rhizomys > Rhizomys pruinosus. The sequence continues at coordinate 4,155,363 of VZQC01000197.1, read as the reverse complement.
TCCGGTCTGTTGCAAGGCTGTGGGGCGCTGGTTCCATGGTGTAGTTCTTCTCAGGGTGCTTTGGACAAGCAGGATCCTTGACAGCTTTTTGGTCTGGCAGTCCTCCGGGGAGTCCCAGTTGTTGTAAGTTTTCATGGCAATTTCCATGAATTCCGAGAGGTTCTTCCCTTCAAAGCCTTCAATTTTCTGCATCTTTTTTTCTAATATCAGTGGCCACCTGGCTACATTAATGGCTCTCTGATTCTCTGGCACTGTGAGGTCTACTGGGTGTAGGTGTGATAGGCCTCCGAGAGTCTTTCCAAATAAACTGCTGGGGACTCATTAGCTTCCTGAACTACCTGCCCTCCCTTAGATAAACTTGTGGGCTGCTTAGCAGCCACTCAGAGACCCCCCCCATTAGAATCTGGCAGTAGACCCTTACCTGCAAGGGTGTTGGAGTCCCAAGAAGGTTGGGTCTTGGAAATGCCTGGTCAATCTCATTTGGATCATCAGTCACATGGCCGTTAGAGCCTGGGACTGACCTTCTGGCCAGGTGCAGGATTCTGTCCTCGGTAGTGAAAAGGACCTGGAGGAGCTGCTGGATGTCCTCCCAGGTGGGTCGGTGGGTACAGAAAATCGACTCTAGGTGGTCAATTGGAGCTTGAGGTTTCTCAGAGAAGGGGGGATTCTGTCTCTTCTGGTTATATAAATCAGAAGAGGTAAAGGGGGTATAAACCAGAAGTGGGGGGGGGCAGAGCCCTGAGAGGGAAAACCTCCAGGCTGATTTCCCTCCTGGATCGGGTGTGGCGGGGAGGGGGGGGCAGAGGTGGAGTGGAGTCCACCAATGAAGTGCTCGAGGGTGGGGACGAGGGTGGGGACACAGGGACGGGAGCTGGGCCCAGCTGGGAAATACAGTTATAGGGAGGGGGAAGAGAGAGGGGTTGTCGCCAAAAACATAGGTGCCAGAGGACTTTAGGTGGGGGTTGGCATCCTGGGGGCTGTGTGGCCCTGGTGACCAGGATTCTCCCCTGGGGTGGGGGAAGAAGGGGGCACAGCCCCTTGGGAGGACTGCGAATGAGCTCCTGCCAAGCGATGACACAGGGCTGCTGATCTGGACGCCCAGCGTCTCTGGAAACAACCTGCAACGCTCCATTAACGAGCTGTTTATCAAAAGAGTCTTCTGATGGCCATCCAACCCTCGGGAAGTTTGGCCATTCCAATTCACATAGGGTCCCGAGTCTCCCAGGGGAGACTCGGCCAGAGCATCTGGTAGCTTTCCTGAAATCCTTAAAGTGGCCAAGGACCAGGGACAAAGGAGTGGGAGTAGATTTAGAATTTCCCATTTTGAGATCTCAGAGAATGAAAATGAAAGCAACAGACAACAGAACAGAGACAACACCAAAGACTATGTAGACACAAAGAGAAGAAATGCTGTGCCACGAAATGGGCCCCCTGCTGGTCCTGGAACAAAAATCCAGACCCCTGGCCCAGATTCCAAATTGCTGAGGTGAACCCCCTGTTCGCACTTGCACTCTACCAGTGGAGAGTTGGGGCATCCCCATCTCCGGGCTCAAGGAGTGATAATGCATGCAGTTTTTCTGTACTGAGTGCCCCAGACCAGAAACTCAAGTTTAAGTGAACAAAAGTGAAAGTAAAAAAGTAATGAGCGCTCTCTTACCCAAAAGACACAGCTGGTTAAAGGAAACATCTTGAGTCCCTCCAGTGGTCTTTGGGGGATCCCGGATGAGCCCCCAAGATGTTGGGGTCCGAGAATCCATACCAGACACTGAAGGATGGAAAATCAAGACTTTATTTCAGCAAAAAGTAAATCAGCACGCTGGGGTGAGAGAGAAAAAAAAAAATCTCCGAACTCAATTACTTGGCTCGCAGGCCTTTTATACAGGGTCTAGGGGAATTTCAGTGTGGTTTGGGTAACTTCTACCCTTATTGGATAATAGCAGGGTTAAGCACATTTGGCGACTCATGATTGGGTCAGTCCACCTGCCCTCAAATACCAACAGTTATCTTTAGACACAGCCTGTGACTGGAATGAGGAAGTTTGAATAAGTTTAGTTTTATTGGCTGTTCTTGGTGCCTTGAGCAACTGACCTTCCCCTCCTCCCCCCAACTGGGCAATTTCCAGTAAACTGATACTTAAATGCTCAAAATGGTGACTACACTTAAAATGGAGTCAGAGTGGGTCCTTCTCTCTCTCTCTTTCTTTCTTTCCTTCCTTCCTTCCTTCCTTCCTTCCTTCCTTCCTTCCTTCCTTCCTTCCTTCCTTCCTTTCTTTCTTTCTTTCTTTCTTTCTTTCTTTCTTTCTTTCTTTCTTTCTTTCTTCTTTCTTTTCTTGGAATTAAACCTAGGGCCTCACACTTAGGAATACTAATCAAGTACTCTAACAACTGGCCCACGTCCTTAACAGTACTCCTCAGTTAAAATTTTTTTTTACATTCATTTATTTAGTTTGTGTGTGTGTGTGTGTGTGTGTGTGTGTGTGTGTGTGTACCTTCATGTTTATTACATACCACACTGTGAGTGTGGAGGGAGGTCAGAGGACAACTTGCAAGAGTTGTTTCTCTCCTGTCATGTGGGATTTAGAGATTCAACTCAGGTCCTGAGGTCATGAGCTTGGTGGCAATTGAGCTTTTCCATGGAGTCACCTTACCAGCTGGTCGTAGTCATCAGTTTTATAGGGTGTTATCCCATCAGTTGTTCCCTGTGAAGTAACTGATCACGTGACCTGAGGGGGCACGCTTTTCAGAGTTTCTTTTCACAAGTTAATTACAGACTTGGAAGTTTTGTCTGTTCGGAGGGGGCCCATTCTGAGTTGCTCTTTACGTAGGTTTCAAGACAGAATGAAGCAGGAGATACCACAGAGCTGGGGGGAGTGGGGAGGGATGACGGGCCCTCTGGAACATGCACTTCCCAACAATGCTGGGGTTTCTTGGGAGAGCTCTTCGCTCTGTGATTTCTGCTGAATATAAGATGATTTCATTTTCCTTGTGGATTTCAAAATCCCCAGATGTTGTTCCTGTTTCAGCCAAAAGGCATCACCTAAGTTCACTCTGCTCATGACTGAGGCCCAGTTTCAAACATGGAAATGGACAATAGTAAAAAATTAGCCTAGATGAACAGATTTCATTAACCAAAACTAATAGGAGTCAGAGAACACACAGAGAAGCCAAGTGTTGTGAACAGCACTCACAGACCTGAAATACAAAGCATATTTCACTTGTTTGGGGAGAAAAGAAAAAGAGGAACGAGAGAACGTTTTGTATTACTATAATTATTTGTTACAATGCAACTTCAGATCTCAGTCATTTTAGGTCTGCCAACATCCCATAAAATGTATTCCAGGAAAATCTGGTTACAAACAGAACCTACTGTCTCCAAAACACATCATAAATTGCCTGCCTAATGTGTGTTCACAGCAGCAAATGATGTAGCTAATAAAGTAACTGGGTGGGCAAATAATTGAATCCTTCTGTGCTAAGTGGGATGTAGGGAAGCATGACCACTTCTGTCACTGAGCTGTGGTCTTCCTGCCACTCTTCTCTTACAGCCTTCCAGAACCTGCTGTGCCTTCAGGTGTCAAGTTGGACTTTTAGTTGGTTATTGCCAATTCCGACTCACCATAGTCTTCATTTAGTCATACTAAATTAAGAAAGCAGTTGTGTGTGTGTGTGTGTATGTGTGTGTGTGTGTGTGTGTGTGTGTGTGTGTGTGTGTGTTTTGAGACAGGGTCTCCCTCTAGCACCAGCTAACCTGGAACTCACTATGTAGACCAGGCTGGCCTCCATCTCACAGAGATTGGCCTGCCTCTGCCTCCAGAGTGCTGGAACTAAAGGTGTGCACCAGTATGCCTACTTAAGAAAGCTCTTTTAAAATCATCATATCAGTTCTCTTAGCCAATATGGGACTGTAATTCTCCTCTGTCAGTAAGACAAGTTCCCCTAACTCTTTTCTTACCATCTTTCTTCAAAGTCTTGCTTTTGGAAGTTCTAAACCAAGTCTACAACAGGCTTTGTTGTTGCCTGCTTCATTCATTGCAGCCCATAGAGAGGGCTAAAAAGCATTCCTCACATTGAAAGAGAGAGAGAGAGAGAGAGAGAGAGAGAGAGAGAGAGAGAGAGAGAGAAAGTTGATCACTCCATGAATGAAATTGATGACTACGAACCAGTTGGCTAGGCCTTAATTTAGAGAATTTACATAGTAAGTCCTTTTACTATCTTTGAAACAAATTGAGACTGCTTGATTCTTTATATGCCTTGGTTCTGAGGCAGGATAGAAACACAGGAAAAGTTAAGGAGACACAGGAAGAGAAGGAGCCTCTTCCCCCAGAGTCAGGTGGAAGCCTCTGCCAGCTGGGAGTCAAGAATTCTTAGTGGGATTAGCAATGTTTGCTGTGAAGGCTGCTTACATAGAGACAACACTTCTTAACATCCCAGTGGGTGTGCGGCTTTCCTTCCCAATTGTAAACCTACAATTTTCTAGGAATCTCAACAGAAAGCCCATTTATAGTAAAAGACATTTGAGCTCTTTGTGCAATCCTTGTGGCCTATGGTTTTATCTTATCTGATTGTAATCCCACCCAGAGAACTTCTGGAGCCACCTATAATATCATTCATCAAAAAAGAAGGAAAGGAGAAAAAAGTTTCTTAGTAACTCTTCCAAGTGTAATCTGAGAGCCACCAAAATTGTATATATGGCTCTGGCTAAGACACTTAGCAGGATTTTCCTTTGAGAAGCATGTATGTAAGTGCACCCAGGCCGTGCAGTGTCCACACTGGCCAGAAGAGGGGCCTTGGAACCCGTGAAACTAGACTCACAGACAGTTGTCATTAGCCTTGGGAACCGAACCCTGGTCCTCTGGAAGCGCGGCCAGTACTCTTAACTACTGAGCTGTCTCCCCAACTCCATGTTTTGTTCTTTCCCTGTGTTTAAATCTATGTAAACAATATCTTTTTAATCAACTACAATTCTGTGTCATACTGGCTCATCATGGAATTCCTTTCTGCCGTGAAGTCAAGCATCCAACTTCACCTGCGTGGCGGTTTCTAAAGAATGAAGGAAGGCGGCAGGCTGCAGGTGGCAGAGCTGGCCGCAGTCCTGCTGTACCAGCACTGGGGCACCGTGTTTCGGCTCTTATCTTAAATATCACTTTATCACATAGCAGTACTAAACTTCTGGTGAGTCCAAACAAAGCTTGGCTTTGCTAACCCATATTATGTCTGGGAAACTCACATCCCATTTTCCCAGTTTCACAGCAAAAATTAAGAAATGTGCTGGGGCTTGGAGAGATGGCTCAGCTGTTAAGAGTGCTAACTGATCTTGCAGAGGACCCAGGTTCGATTCCCAGCACCCACATGGCAGCTAAGAACTGTCTTTAACTCCAGTTCCAGGGGAATCTGACGCCCTCTTCTGCATGTGCACCAACCTACATGCAGACAGTACACTCATACACATAACAAATAATAAATAAATTAAAAAAAAATGTGCTAGCCCTGTTTGGCACCAGTTAGTTGTACCTGGTGAGAAGATAGTGTTTAGAGCACTTGCCAAGGGAGGAAAAGTGTGGCAAGAATGAAGGTGAGCAGAGAACTGCAAGGACTTCTATGTGAAAGACAGGAATCCTTGTTCAGCACAGGTGATCATCCTCCAGAACTGGGAAACCCCACCTTTGATTGCATGCATGCTCTGTTGTCTCCTGCGCTGTGTAACCACCTTCCCACATTTCTGCCTGCTTTGCCATTAAAAACACTCTGTATGCTTTTACTGGATCTGAAGGCATTTTTCTGTTAATCATTCAGTTGTTAATCATCCAGACAACATATATTTGTTGTCTGAAAATGGTATTGAATCATTTGGACTTAACAGATCTGTATTCTTCAGTAGCACCAAAGGAAAGAAACATGGAACACTGTAGCTTGTGTGAGGTAATCTGCTTAGACTGCTTATTAGTGTGAGCTTCCACATCTTGTGGTCTAGCCCTACATTATTAAGTACAATTAATCAACTTAACTGTGTCCGCAACATTAATTGATACAAGTGACATGCTTTGTAAATTATAAATGCTGCTAAACACAAAAAACAAATGCACACTCTATGACACTGAAAAGCCCCTGTAGAATTAGGACACCGCTGATGCACAAGAATGAAACATTTCAGGTCAAGAGACTTGCATTAACCTTTATTTTTATTTTTAATTTTCATTTCTATGTGTATGAGTGTTTTGTTTGCATGTATGTAAGTGCACCCGTGGATGCAAATCCTCTGGAACTGGAGTTATGGATGGTTGTTAGCCACCATGTGGATGCCGGGAACTGAACCCAGGGTGTCTATAAGTGCACCCAGTGCTTTTAACCACTGAGCCATCTCTCTGGCCCCTGCTTTAGGATTTCTTTCCAGAAGGATGGAACAGACCATGGCATCATATGCCATTGGGGACCACACACATAACTGCTGCCTTTCAGAATAGCTTACTTCTGTCTAAATTGTATCCCACTGCAAATGTATAAATATGTGTATTTTAATATTCTTTTGTGTCATGAATAAGCCAGAGCAGACTGGTTATGGCGAGGGGACTGAGCAGAATTATTGAACAAGATGAGAGATGCTCTTTAGCACATGAGCAGTGCTTAGTGGAAAGAAGACTTCTGGACCTGATGCACACCCATCCAGCTGACTATACTGTTGGCTCCATCGCTGGCTGTAACTGCAAAAATGAAGTTTTAAGACTTTTTGAAAAGGTGAATCAGGGCTGGAAAGATGGCTCAGTAGTTAGGAATGAGAACCACTCTTGCAAAGGACAGGAGTTTGGCTCCTAGCCCCCATATCTAGTAACTCATTACCACCCATTACACCAGCTTCAGGGGATCCAACGCCCTCTTTTGGCTTCTGTGGGTACCTGCATGCACGTGTACATCGGTATGTCTTCATCGATGTACAAACTGTAATTTTTGGCATATCAGTTAACACTCAAAAAGCTTAAACACCAAAACAGGCTTCTAGTTATTGATGGATAATCCCAGGGCCCACTGCTGGGCTACAGATTTTTTAAATTTATTTTTTAATAATATGTAATAAGTAACGAATACAAGCATCCTTCATGTAAAACCAATTTGCAAGTAGCTATGCCCAAACTTATACAATCCGAGGCTCCCATTGTCAGCTGGAGGAACTTATATGTACTATCATGTTGATCAAATAAGAGTCCAGTCTATATTTCTGTAGTTTCGTAGTTCACCCCAATCACATGGGCTACAGATTTTTTTAAAGGTCAAAATTAAATTGACCTATTTGCACATTATGGTAGGATAATGGTGAATGTTTTACACATCAACCTGCCCACCCTATTATGGGAACATATCCCAACAAATATTTGAAAATTAAAGTAAAAGATCTATGTGCAAGGCTTTGGCTTTAATAATAATAATAATAATAATAATAATGAAAATTAGAAAATGACTTAAATATCCAGCACAAAACTCATTCTAATAAGTCATGGTACATTCATCAGTTAGAATGCTATGTAGCCAATTAAAATAATTTTTGGAAAGAAATGATTTTAGGAAATTCATACATAAATGTTGAGTGTATATTAAATATTAGCATAAAGTTAACTAAGTATAAATCTTAAGTAAATATTCATGAACTTAATCCCTGAATGTTTAAAAATGTATAGCTATTTGCCTAAAACTTTAATAAGCATGTTCATCTATACATTAAAATGTCTATATATTGGAATTATCATTTTAGATATTTTTTCATGTAGATTTTTCATTATTATGAATGCTCTTTATCAAGAAAAATATCAGATATATTTGATTAGCAATAAAATAATTAGCTCAAAGAAAATTCCAAATAAATATTGCTGATATGTTGGTTTATATACTTTGAGATTCTTCATAAATGGGATAATGTCATACATAGCTGTTTATATAACTTGTTAACATTACAAATCACCCAGATATATATTTGCATGTCATGGTTTTATTTTTTTTATTGAATTTTTGTGTATTTCATACGGAACATCTCAATCACTCTCAATCATCTTTATACACTCTTCCCCATCTGCACCCTCCCACAGTCCCCCTCTGGAATTCATATACTCTGTCATTTGTGCTAAGGACTATTGTGTCAAGTTAGCATCCCCAGACATTCCTCAGGAGTCCCTTGCTTTGCTTTAAGAAGATCAGCTTTTCCTCACCCAGAAGTAATCAGCTGTCAATAGTTCTGCTAAGATTTACCTGCTGCCCACATGTTATGGTTTTTAAGGATTGAAGCTTCCTATTTTCTGGTGTAATCACAGGTTTTTGTTTTGTTTTGTTTTGTTTTTGTCTTTTCTAGACAGGGTCTCCCTGTAGCCCCAGCTGTCCTGGAACTCTCTCTGTAGACCAGGCTGGCCTTGAACTCACAGAGATCCGCCTGCCTCTGCCTCCCAAGTGCTAGGATTAAAGGTGTGTGCCACCACGCCCAGCTTAGTCCCAGTTTTAACATTTGATTGTGGCACTCTAACTTGGAACTGGGATTTTGATAGTAGACAGAATCTTTTTTTTAAATATTTATTTATTTATTTATTTATTTTTATGTGTATGAATGTACTGTCTGCATGTAGGTTTGTACACCCGAGTCGTGCAATGCCGAAGAAGTCAGAAGAGGGTGTTGTATTTCCCTGGAACTGGAGTCAAAGATGGTTCTCAGCTGCCATGTGGGTGCTGGGGATTGAACCTGGGTTCTCTGCAAGAGCATTCAGCGCTCTTAACTACTAGGCCATCTCTCCAGCCCCGACAGAATCTTATTTGTAAGTAGAACTTTCCTCTACAGATGTTTTGCCTCTTCTTATAAAAATACAACCATATCATAATCCAAGTTCAGAGTTAATCAGGAGAATTCACATGAGGACAACTTTATGAGGGTCAACACGCCCTGAATAAAATATTCTGTTTTATTAGAATTGTCTTTACATGTTAGATAAAATTATTGAGTCAATGTTAGTTTGGCCTATTTCCTTCTCCTGAGGTCTTAAAGTGAAATCTATTCCTAAAAGAGGTACTGGCTTTATCTCTTCTGATATAGTATCCCTAAGCTAAGGTTCTATAAATAAAAGCTGTCTACTATGATAGAAAAAAGTCTGATCTGAGTTTGGAACACAGGATTATTTTTATCCTACATGGGCAAAAAATTTTCCAGCCTTTTCCTTCTCAATCATTCTAAATTAGGAAGTCTATTGTAGATTATCTAACTAGGAAGAGAAACACATTCATTTTGAAGGAACACATAGCTGAACCCATGAAAATCTTTCACTAGGACCATGATAAGTGGGTGCTGGGAATTCCTACTGGGGAATAGTTTTTATTTAACTTTTGTATTAATTTTTATTTTGTTCTTTTGGGGAGCGTGGTGAGGATCTTACTATGTAGATCAGGCTGGCTTTGCACTCAAGACCCTTCTGCTTTAGCTTCCCAGGTGCTAGGATTGGGGCAGCTTCAATCATACCGTGCTGCTTTCATTTTCTTACATGCAATAATTAAAATTATTTTTCTTTTTAAATGTCTAGTGGTAAAAAGAGCATTGAACTGTTGTCCTATTCAGAGGGTCAAAAGGAAATTAAAACAAGCCAGGTGCATTGTATTTCACTTACCTTGTTCTTTGTAGATGAATATCTAGTTTATTTCTGGCTCTGTTTTGTTTCTTGGCCTGTAAATATTCTTAGATACACATCTCACATTTATTTGATTGCACATTTACGAGTAATTCCTTAAAATGCAGTTGTTGGGTAGTAATTCATAAAACTTGAAAGTTTTTGACACATTGTTAAAATGACCTTCAGAAAGCATAGAAAACAAGGTCCCGCCCACACAGCCTCCTGAACCAGCAGGAGATGCTGGCTTCCTCAGCTTAGGCCCATCTGCATCACCAGATACATACTGCACCAGGTGAGAAGTGTGGCATCTCTACTTAGGCTTCCCAAACCTCCAGGAGTCAAGCTCCAGCCAGACACTGGCCACAGGCCCACCTACAGCTTTCTTGCAGCATGTAGTAGACCCTGACTTCCTGTGCCTAGACCCACCTATTTCTTGTACCAGCCCAACAGAAGAAAATGAATATCTCGTCCTACTAAGACTTAGTCCTCTCCTGCGCACTGTTAAATGCTTCCACAGAAAGAAGAAAGGTGACATGAACAAAATAAAGAGACGAAGAAGAAAAAACCTCAGCCAAAAAAATATCCCAGAGGCCGGGCGTGGCGGTGCATGCCTTTAATCCTAGCACTTGAGAAGCAGAGGCAGGCGGATCTTTGTGAGTTCAAGGCCAGCCTGGTCTACAGAGAGAGTTCCAGGACAGCTGGAGATACAGGGAGACCCTGTCTCAAAAAGAACCAAGAAAAAAAATATTCCAGATGTGCAAGTCCCACTACAGAAACAGAAACATGAAACACCAAGACACCATCTTTTCTCCACAAATTTTTAATTCCTAGTAATGGTACCTAATGAAGTGATCTGGGAAAACTTCCAGGCAAAGAATTCAAACAACTCAAAGAAGACATAAATATACTCTAAGAGAGCAAAAACAGGGGATGAATGAAATAAAGAAGTCAATCCAAGATATGAAGATAGAGTTCAAAACAGAGAATTGCTGAAGAAAACCCAAACTAAAATGATGCTAGAAATGAAAAACTCAACCAGGCAAATGAAAGTCTCAGGGGAATGCCTCACCAACAGAATGGGTCATGTAGAAAACTGAGGATCAGGGACGGAAATCAGGCAGACAAGGTCAACAACAAATTAAAAAAAAAATGAACAGAACTTGAGAGAGCAACCTAATCTTTAGATTAAAGGCATAAAAGAAAGTGAATTATATCACAGTGAAAGCATAGCGAATATTTTCAAGAAACTTGTGGGAAGAAAATTTCCCAAACATAGAGAAAAAGGTCATCCAGGTGGAAGGGGCCACACAATACCCAATAGGTCAGGAAACAAATTCTCCATAACATATGAGTTAAATCATTAAAAACACAAAATAAAGAAACCGTATTCAAAGTTTCAGGAGCGTATGGTCAAGGCACATATCAGGCAGGGACATCAGAACAGCATCTGATTATTCACAGAAACTTTTAAAGCAAGAAGGGCCTAGAAAGGTGTATTCTAAGCTCTGAATGACCACAAAAATGATCTGTTAAAATGAAGGAGATACAAAAACTTTCCATGAAAAATAAAAAACAGATGAATTTATGACCACTAAGCCAGGTTTCCACAAGATACTGAAAGGAATACTTAAATCTAAAGAGGACAGACACACCCAAGAAGTCACAGAGAATAAATTAACAGTCCCAGTACAATTCACCAAAAGAGGTCTAAGACAACATCACAAAACAAAATGACAGGAATTAATACATTTTTCAGTATTAATGGTCTAAATTCTCCAATAAAGAGACATAGATTAGCAAATTGGATTAAAAAAGATCCATCTTATTCTGACTCCAAAGATACACTTCACCAAAAATAGATACCACTTTAGAGTAAAAGGATGAGGAGAAATATTCCAAGTAAATGGAACTAAGAAATAAGGAGGCATATCTATTGGAAGATTTGAACAAAAATAGACTTCAGACCAAAGCTAGTCAGAAGAGGTAAGACACTTCATACTCATCAAAGGAACAATCCACCAAGAAGACATTGAAGTTCTTTGAAAAAATATTTATTTTATTTTATGCATATGAGAGTTTTGCCTGCATATATACGCAACTAATGCTTACAACACCATAGAGGCTAGAAGGGGCCATTAGATCCCCTGAAACTGCAGTTATGGACAATTGTTAGCTGCCATGTGGGTGTTGGGAATTGGACCCAGGTCATCTATAAGAGCAGTCCACATTCTTGCTTTTAACTGCTGGGCCAGCTCCCCAACACCATATACTATTGCAATTCTAAACATATATACACCAAGCACAGTGTACTCAATTTTATTAGAGACATGCTTTTAGAGATAAAACTACAGATTAACCCCACCCCAGCGTTAGTGAGTAACTTCAGTACCTGATCTCACCAATAGGCATATATATCATCTGGATAAAAACTAAACAGGGAAACACTGAAGTTAAATGTCATCATCAATCAAATGGACTTAGTAGACATCTACAGAACACTCTACTCAAACACAAAAGAATATACATTCTTCCCAGAGCCCATGGAACTTTCTCCAAAATCTATAATATATTAGATATAAAGCAAGTGTCACCACTTATAGGAAAATTGAAATAACATCCTGCATTCTATCCAGTCATAACGAATAAAGCTAGATATCAATACCAGAAGAAACTACAGAAATTATATAAATTCATGGAGACTAAACAACACAATACTGAATAATAATTGGGTAAAGGAAGAAATCAGGAATGAAATTTAAAAATTCAGTTCCTTGGACTGGAGAGATGGCTTAGCAAAAAAAAGCACTGGCTGCTCTTGCAGAGAACCTGACTGATTTCCAATATCCACATGGTGGTTAACAACCATCCATAACTCCAGTTCTAGAGGATCTAAAGCCCTTTTTGGACTTCCTTGGGCATTGCATGACATGGGTGCACCTACCTACATGCAGGCAATACACTTACACACATAAAATAAAAAGAACAAATAGACTATTTTTAAAAATTCAATTCCTAGAATTTAATGAAAATGAAACCATAACACACCAAAACCCATAGGACATAATGAAAGCAGTCATAAGTGGAAGGTTCATAGCACCAAGTTTCTACCTCAAAAAATTAGAAAGATCTCAAATTAATAACTTAATAATGCACCTGAAGGCCCTGAGAAAACAAGAACAAAAATTATCCAGAAATGGTAGATGGGAAGACATAATCAAAATCTGGGCTGAAAATAATGAAATAGAAACTAAAACAATTAACAAAGGATCAATGAAACTAAGAATATGTTCTTTGAAAAGATTAATGAGATTGACAAACGTTTAACCAAATTAACCAAAACAGTCAGAAGAATCTAACTTAGCCGGGCATGGTGACGCACGCCTTTAATCCTAGCACTCAGGAGGCAGAGGCATGCGGATCTTTGTGAGTTAAAGGCCAGCCTGGTCTACAGAGTGAGTTCCAGGACAGCTGGGGCTACAGGGAAACCCTGGTCTTGAAAAGAGATCAAAAAAAAAAAAAAAAAAAAAAAAAGAATCTAACTTAATATAATTAAAGATGAAAACACAGACAATACAACAGACACTGAGGAAATTCAGAAAATCATAAGGGCATATTTTAAAAATTTATACCTACTAAGCTCAAAAATAAAAAAGAAATCAATGAATTTCTAGATGCATAAGACAACCAAAGCTTTTATTCTTATATTTTAGAAAGGATCCCACAATGTACCCCTGGCTGGACTGGAACTGTTTATGTAGAACAAGATGGCCTTGAATTCATAGAGAGCCACTTGCCTCTGTCTCCCTGGTGCTGAGATTAAAGGTATGAGCCACCATGTCCAGTAACCTGCCAAAGTTATATCAAGATGAGGTAAATAATTTAAACAAACTTCTAACAATGAGATAAGAGAAGTAATTAAAAATCTCCCAACTAAAAAAGCTCAGAGTCAGATGGATTCAGTGTAGAATTCTACCAGAAAGTTAAAGAACTAATAGCAATACTCCTCAAAGTATTCCATAAAACAGACAAGGAAGTGACATCTCCAAATTTTGCAAAACCAGTATTATTACTCTGATACTAAAACCCAATAAATACCCAATCAAAAAAACATAATGGTTATAGGGAAATCTCTATAATAAACATAGATACAAAAATTCTCAATAAAATACTTGCAAACTGAATTTAAAAACATATCAAGGGGCTGGAAAAATAGCTCATCAGTTAAGAGCTCTTGCTGCTCTTACAAAGGACCCAGGTTTGGTTCCTACCATCACATCAGGGCACCCACGAATGCTTATAACTCAGTTTCACGGCACCCAACACTCTCTTCTGGCCTCCATAGGCACCCATACACCAGGTTTATTAAATGCAGTAAAGCCCTTTGACAAAATCCAACATCTCTTCATGAATAAAAAAGCCCTGGAGAATGTAGGATACAGGAAACATATCTCAACATATTTAAGATAATAAACACAGCAAGCTCGTAGCCAACATCATGCTAAACAGAGAAAAATGCAAAACATTTGCACCTAAACTAGGAAGAAGACAAGGATGTCTACTCTTTCCATTCCTGTTCAATATAATGATTGAGTCTTAGCTAGAGCATAAGATGAAAAAAGAAGATGAAGTACAAATTGGAACATGTGGTGATTTGGATGACAAATGCCTCCATAGGCATTGTATTTGAACTCTTGGTATATGGTCCCAGTTGGTAGCACTCTTTGGGGAAAGTCATGGAACTTTTAGGAGGTGTGGCCTTATTGGGGAAAGTTTGCAGTCTCTTCCTACTTTTACTTTCCTTCTGCTTCCTATGGGTGCTGGAAGATGTGAACTCTTAGATTCCTGCTCCAACTGTCTCCTGCCATGCCTTCCCCAAATGATGGATTTGCCTTCTAGAACTATCAGCTCAAATTAAACTCTTCCTCCAACATGTTGCCTTGGCCATGTGTAGGAAGCTTCTCTTGCTACAAGCAGGTACTGCATGGTCCTAAAGGAAGCAAAGCGGTAGCCGTCTGCGTTCACTGCTGGGGGACTGACCCCTTAACGCAGAGATCAGTTGGTCACTTTCATAGCCCAAACTGAGAGGTACTTCCAACCCAGGTCCTTAGCCTGGGAAGTGGAATGCTTCCTGCCTGGCCATGTTATCCCTCCTGCCCAAAGACCGTTAGTCTTTAAACAGCAATTTCAGGCTGATGGCTGATGGCTAATGGCTGATGGCTGATAGCGGATCTTCAGCCTACGTCCACTCACAATCCACTCAACAGGTTGGTGACCTGATTAGTCTCTGTCCAACACCACACTAGCTTATGAGGTTGGTGATCTGATTGATCCCCATCCAACCCACTAGCCACTGACACTCGAAATCCAGTCTTGCTTCGGGCTGTATATGTGCAAAAAGTGGACCTGAGAATTCTGCGATGGGGAATTTGATTTATTGCATGTTACAAGTCACCTTTATAAGCAAAATGACGTCATCTGTCAGAGCCAAACACAGACCCCAGTCTCCTGCCCCTGTATACTGATGCTCCGCCTAGCATCGTGTGCCTGGGCCATGTTGCTCCCTCTTGGGGTGGGGTCAGAGGAATCCCATGATTTCCATGTTGTGCCCTGAGGGTGCTAGCTGAGAACTAGCCCCTAATTCAAACTGGATCTTCCCACAGTCAAAGGAAGAAGTCAAAGTACCACGTTTACAGGTGATATGATTCTGTACATAAAAGACCTTAGACATAAATGTTCCACAAGAAGGCTCCTACATCTGATAAGCACATTCAGCAAACTAACAAGATACAGATTAACACACAGGAATCAATAGCTTTCCTATATAGCAATGTCAAAACAACCAGGGAAACAATACTGTTCAAAATAGCCTAAAAAATATCTTGGAACAAATCTAAGTAGGTGTCAAAGTTTTGTCAATTGCACACAAAACTAGACATAATCAAGAAGAAGGAAACTCACCTGGATAATTGCCTCCATTAGGTTGGCCTGTGAGCATATCTGTGGGGAATTTTCTTGGCTGACATTTGAGTGGAAGGGCCCAGCCACTCTGGACAAGTGGGCCTGAGCTGTATAAGAAAGATAGCTGGGAAAGGGAAGCAAGCCAGTAAATAGCGTCTCTCCCTGGGCTCTGCTTCAGTTCCCATCTTCAAGTTCCTGCTTGAGTGCCCACCCTGGCTTCCTTCTGTAATGGACTATAAAAATGTAAGCCAAATAAACCCTTTTCTCCCACAGAATAGTCCAAGGCATAAGAGACACATGGTCAAGTCCATAACAGTGCCCTACTCCTGGTACCATTATCAACTGTCCTTGTTTGCTTTCTATTGCTCTGGTAAAATACTAACCAAAACCAACTTAGAGAAGAAAGGGTTAAACAAAAAACACTGCCAGAGATATCACCATGGCTGATTTCAAGTTTACTCCAGAGTTATAGTCGAGCATGCATAGTACTGGCATAAAAATAGACACAGTGATCAATGGAATAGAATTGAGGGCCCAGATAAAGGCCAGATTCTTTTAATCACCTGATTTTTTAACAGAGATGCTAAAAACACACATTGAAAAGAGGAAGCTTCTTAAACAAATGGTGCTGAACAAAGCGAATAGCAACACTCAGTAGAAGAACTAGATGCTTATGTTTGCACAAAACTCAACTCCAAAAGGTTCAAGGACCTCAGCATGAGCTCTGATACTCTGAATCTGTTAGAGGAGAAAGTAGGCAACACACTTCAACTTATATACATAGGAAAGGACTCTGAACATGACCCTGATGGTATAGTCTTTAAGACCAACAATTGACAAATGGGACCCAATGAAGCAAAAAAGCAAAAGGCACCATCCCTAAAGTGAAGATGCAGCCCCCGGAGTGGGGAACAATCTTTACCATCTATGCATTTGCAGAAGGTTATACACAAAGGACAAAAGACTATGCACAAAGAAAACGATCCAATTTAAAATTAGGACATGAAAGTAAACAGAGAGTTCTCAAAAGAAGAAATATAAGTGGCTGAGAAATATTTTTTAAATGTTCAACATTTTTAGCCAAGAAAGAAAGGCAAATTAAAAATACTTTGAGAGTTAATCTTACTCTATTCAGAATGGCTAAGGTAAATTAAATGACAACAAATGCTGGTGTGGAGGGAGGAAAGAGGAACACTTATTCATTGTTCTTGGGAGTGCGAACTGGTGCAATTACTGTGGGAATCATGTGGAGGCTCCTCAAACAACTAGAAACTAGGGGCATGAGAGATGTACTCCTAGAGGTTAAGAGCACTGACTGCTCTTGCAGAGGATCCAGGTTCAATTCCCAGCACCAACATGGTGGCTAACAACTACCCATAACTTTGGTTCCAGGGGATCTGATGCCCTCTATTAACCTCCATGGGCATTGCACGAGATGGGTGCACTTACATATATGCAGGCAATATACTCATATGCCCAAAATAAAAATAATAAAATAAAAAACTAGAAACAAAAGTCTACAATAAGATTCAGCTATACTACTCCAGGGCATATTCTGAAAGGAGTCTGGGTTCCACTACAGAGATGCTTGCTCATCCATGATCATCACTGATCCATACAATAGCCAGGAAGTGGAACCACTTAGATGTCTATCAACAGATGAATGCATAATGAAATTCAGTGGATATACACAATGAAATATTATTCAGGTTTAAGGAGAAATGGATGGAACTGGAAATTATCATTCTGAGTGAGGTAACTCAGATTCAGAAAATCAAATGCCAGGGGCTAGAGAGAGGGCTCAGCAGATAAAAGCAATGGCTGCTCTTGCAGTGGACCAGGATCTGATTTCCAAGACCCATATGGCAGCTAACAACCATCTATAACTCCAGTTCCAGGTAATCTGATGCCCTCTTCTGACCTCTGCAGGCATTGCATGGCGTAGGTACACTTACATACATACAGGCAATGCATTCATACACATAAAATGAAAAAAAAATAAAATAAAAAGAAAGAAAAACAACAGCCACATGTTCTCTCTCAGATGTAGCTCTAGCTTTGAACTTTTAAATACGTGTGCTTAAATTTGAGTACTCACAAAAGTCAGAAATCTAGTAAGGGGCATGTGGATTGCATGGATTTCAAGGGAAGGGGAGTAAAACTCAAGAGGAATGATTTCAAGGGAAGGGAGAAAGGTGAATAATGGAAGAAGAAAGACCACCTGGAGTGGGAGGTGGGAAGGCAGGGTGGGGGAGGGAGTACGGGGAAGGAACACTAACACTAAAGACTATTGGAAAAGCCCCATGTACTACTGTAGAAGCTTCCTGAAATATGCGCATATCCATATATAAAAGGAGTGGGACACAATGTCTCTCTCATCTCCCACACACCATAGGCTATTATAAAAAGCTAAGGGCTAGATATGAATTACCATTTTTTCAGTTGTTGATCAGTGGAGTCCTATAGACCGCCCCTCAACAGCCTATTGCCACTGCTCTTGGTTACCCTCCAGAGCTGGTGGTAAGATCCTACTGCTGAAGACGACATGTGCTTGAGTCATAAAGCATGGGGCAACCAAGCTGGCACTGAGCTGGAAGCTTCCTCATTACTGGCTAGCTTTCATGGTGCTGGAAGGTTTTATGCACACTACCAGAGGACAAAAGTCGATATTCTTACCCAGCTGTGAACCCTGAAAGCTCTGATAATGATAGCCTTGCAAGATATGTCCACTGGTACCATACTGCCATGGATGTCATGAGAGTAACCAAGCACTTTTTGATTGGACTCAAAGCATGCTTCACAAAAATGGAACTCATGCCTGGTACTTTTAACTGGTCCAAAAAGCCCTGGGTGCCTAGGTTATAGGCCCTACGTAGGGGAGAACCAAATACTATTATTCTGCTAAACGTACATAGTATTAAGTTCTCCCCTTAGTTCTTATGTATAAACCCATAGATTAGAGCCTCTCTCAACCCTCATCAGAGAAGCTTCTTACAGTAGATGGTGATTAATTCAGAGACCCATAACTGATCAATATGCAGAGAATAAGATTGTGGGGTGTTTAGCTCTAAGGACATCTGTAACACATCACTCCCGAAAAGGCTCAGGGATCATCATAGAAAAGGGGGTAGAAAAATCATAAAAGCCAAAGATAGTGGACATCTTCAGTGAAACAGTGCTGTTGGATATGACACAACAGTACTGTACATGAGCTCACAGTTGCTGTGACTGCATGCACAGGACCTGTGCAAGGTCAAGCCAGCCAAAATTCCAGCATGGAGGGGGAGGGTCTCATGAAGTCTCACTTGTAGCTGAGGAACTATTGGCAGTGCATGGCTACTGGGGAGAGGAAGAGCCAGTTTTCTTTAGGGATGTGGCATCTGAGAGGCTACCCATGATCCACTAGATGGTCCTGCAATCATGCACATATAGGCTGCACTAAGTGGACTCAGTGGGCTTAAAAAGATCACATGAAGTTGGGAGGGAAAAGCGGTGGGGGAGATAGAAATTAGAGGGCAAAAAATGGGGGGTAGACTTGATCAGAACATATTCTATACATGAATTAAATTATCAAACAATAAAAATTTTAAATCCCACATACATATCACACATCTTGCCTAAAACTAAAACCAGAAATGTTCAAATGCGATGTGACATGACGTGACGGGACGGGATGTGATGTGTGTGTCGTACTATACAGTAAAACTTGGTTAATCCTAAAGAAGAAAACAATTTATACTTCCTTGAACAGTACATGGAATAGTTCTTCCAGCTATGACCTTGGCATGCTTCCTTCATTTCCCTTTTCTGTTCCAAATTCGTCATTGTAGGTTGGAAAAGAATCTTGTCTTAGATGTTTGGCAATCTGAACCATGCAACCCAGGGCCCATGCAATGGCAAGAACTGTCTGTTCCAAAAGGTCCTGGACTTTTCACTTAATAATATATCTGGACGGGAGTTTAGGAGTGTGTTCTATGAGAAAAGGGAAGGAACCTTGCTGGCCAAGTCAAGCACACTTGGCTATTTGAGTGATTAAGAGGGCAGTCTATGGAAGAGACTGTTAACTTTCTTTAATATCGATCTAGTCTCTCTCTGGGTGAGATCTGAATTTTCACCAAGTCTTAGTGAGGGGGCTCCCTTTGTTCCTACACTTGGCTGTGAGATTAAGTTCTGCAAAAGTGGCATTGCTGTATGTAACTTTAGACTTGTGTCTTCTTTTCTTAAAAGGTTTATTTGTGTGTGTGTGTGTGTGTGTGTGTGTGTGTCTACGTGTGTCTATGTGAGTAGATGCCACACGTGTACATGGGTGCCCACAGAGGCCAGAAGAAGATGTTGAATCCCGTGAAGGTGGTGGTTATGAGCCACTTGATGTGGGTACTGGAAACTGAATCAAGGTTCTTTGGAAGAACAGCAAGTGCTTTTAGCTGCTGAACCATCTCTCCAGGCTATAGACTGTGTTTTTAAAGTTTAGGAGATGTGCCCCTGACCCTAAACATTTTTCTCCCAGGCTTTGATGGTGGGATGCTGAGAATAAATAGAGCATCCTAGGGATGTGCAAAATAAGAGTGGAGCCTGGATCCCCGCACACCTCAGAAGCAAGCCTCCCAAACCAAAATTCACCACTTTTACCAGACTGGCATACAAGAACAAAGTAAATTTCTACCTGACTTATTCAAAGCTCTGTTATCTTGGAGTCCTATTCTATATATATGAAAATATACTCCTATTTACATATGTAAGATTATATCTTAATGTAGTTTCACACACCATGAGCCTTTATATGCACAAGAATTAATTATTTTTCCTATAAATTTATGTTGAGAAACAAATGAATAAACAGTTTATTATTGTATCGTACATGAACTAATTAGAAACTTATCCTAAAACTAAAAAATATTATATATATATTAGTTTTTCAAGAAAACTTTTATATACATTCTTCCAAACAGGAGTTTGAAAAAGTTTTTTTTCTCTCTTATAAACAGAAGGTTTATATTCTCAAGCACTTTAACTGATTGCTTGGAAACTATCTTTTCCAAACAGGAACATTTTTTTGAAGTACAGAGACCTTCGAATGCCATTTAGAAGCCCAAATGGTTTACATTAAATCTAAAAATTCAGTGTTCTATGTTTAGAGTTCCTTTAGAAAGTTCAAGAAATGATTTTGAGAAACAAACAACATGAATACGCACACGCTAAGTATAAATTCTTAGAAACAACAGCACATAAAGAGCATGAGACTCTCTCCCTTTAATGCTAAAATTTAAAAATCAGCCTTTTCTGTTCTGTTTTGTGCAAATTGACACTGCCAATTGCACACATGAAGCAGCTGTTTGGCATTAGGTGGGCTCAGCATTACTTTTTTGCTTACGAACTTTGGCTGATCTTTCAGATTCAACTGAAACGCCTCACAACTTCTCAGCTGAGATTTTTAAACAAAGGGCTTTGTTAGTTTTATCACAGTAAAAATAAGAAGCGCGTTGAATTTTGCTTGCACTGTTGCCTCAGATTTCAAGTTCACTCATAAAAGTAAACAATTAGAATTATCATTGGCTTACCAATTTCTATTTTTGATGATCTATAACCTTTAAAGACACAGCATGTATGCTGCCTTGTGCTTCCTAGAATCCTTTACCTCCCCATTCGCAAAGGGTGTTTCAAGCTAGAGGCTTGTTTGCCCAGGTGTCACGGGCTGGGGGTGGGGGGGTGGGGGGTGGGGGTGTCACCAGTCAAAGGGAAGAATGTAATCCCAGAGAGGTTCCCTGTCAAGGATTCCACTCTGTAGAGATCAAATTCTCACTTAAGGCACCATTTCTAGCAATTGGGTCTATTAGAGAAGCTGAGCCAGGACTGATAGGCCGGCACACAGGTCTAAGAAACTCAGAAATTCTGCATTACTTGTTATACGAATGGGACCCTGATTCTTAGTGAACATCATAAAAAAGAAGTGTTTACAGCTCATTTCATATGATAACATAGATTCATCTTTACCTTTATGATTAATCTTCACCATCATATTGATTTTTTTTTTTTTAATCTGAGACAATGTCTAGCACTTCTGATCCCAAAAACAGTATGGCATGGGTTAGGTAGTCAGTCTATTGCCTTAAGGTGTTAAGCCCTCTTAAATGAAAAACAAACCGAAAAAAAAGTTTAAAAAAGGACTCTAACCTTGAAGATGAGCAAGAGTAGAAATGTTCATAACAAAGAGCTCTGTCTTGCTTTAATTCTGTCAGACCTTATCAATGAAAGTGTAAACAAATGCATACCTCCTGGCTCATGTAAATACAATGTGAACATGATCGTGTGCACTTCTTTTCTATTTTGTATAGACATATCACTCCAAGTCATATGTAGATTTGCCACATTTTAAAAGTCTGCTAGAGACTGCATTTGCAATCAGTGCTTTGTTCACTGATACCACATAAGCCGTTCTAATTTCTCACTAACGACAATACTCCTGGTGAGGCCATTCCATTTCCAAGTTCTAACTCATATTAGGATTTGAAGGACAGCTACAGACAGGGACTCCACACACAAATGTGGTACAGATCGGGCACACCACGACTCCAGGTTGCTGTTCATACCAGAGTCCTAACTGATGCGTTCTGGAGTTACAATATACACAACTTTCCCAGCTGTTACATGAGGGTGGCACCTGCTCCTAGGATAATCACCTCTCCCACAGTTACTGGCAAAGATTTCCAACCACCTCTTCAACATTTTTTGTTTTCATTTTCTAAGATTTTTAATAGTCTAGGTCCACAAAGTCACCATATTACCTCTCTTAAGACTAAGACTTAAGACTAAGAAGACTGCAATTAGGAACTATTGAGACAGCACTGGGACTATAGCTCAGTGGTAGAGTACTTGCCTAGCATGTGTGATGCCCTAGGTTTGATCTACCAAACTGGAGAGAGAAAGAAAGAAGGCATTGAGCTAAATCATTACTCAGACAACTCTGACTTGTTCTGATGTGTGGCTGGCCTGCTCCCAAAGCCAGATAAAAAACTCTTAGGCAAAGAGGTAAATTTGGGGACAAATCCTACCAGCATCTGCTCCAGGGATCATCTTTACCTAGAATTTTCATGTGTGTTCACCAAAAAATTTCCTACTTTGGGCAATGTTTTAAAGTGTAATTAGAAATTTTCATTTAATGTTTTTTAAATTTTTTAAAAATTTCTTCTTTATGTGTATGAATGTATTGTCTGCATGCAGGTCATGTACCCGTGTCATGCAATGCTGTGGAGGTCAGAAGAGGGTGTCGGATTCTCCTGGAACTGGAGTTCTTCTGGAATTGGAGTTACAGACAGTTCTCTGCTGCCATGTGGGTGCTGGGGATCGAACCCAGGTCCTCTGCAAGAGCAGTCAGTGCTCTTAACCGCTAGGCCATCTCTCCAGCCCCTCATTTAATGTTTTTGATTGGCATATAGAAATTGTACATATTTATAGGTACAACATAATGTGATGCTTTGACTCATCTAGACATTGTGTATAATGGTCAAATTGGAGTAATTAGTAGACCTTCAAATTTTATGCTTTCTTTATATTGATTATATTCAAAATCATTTCCTTTAACTATTTTGAGGTACATTATGAATTATTGTTAGCTCTACTCATCTCTAATTTGTTTAAGAAAATTTGAATTGGGTTTGTATAACTTTTTTTTTTTTTTTTTTGTCTTTTTGAGACAGGGTCTCCCTGTAGCTCTGGCTGTCCTGGAACTCACTCTGTAGACCAGGCTGGCCTCGAACTCACAGAGATCCGCCTGCCTCTGCCTCCCAAGTGCTAGGATTAAAGGTGTGCGCCACCACGCCTGGTATTTATTTATTTCTGTATGTGTATCAATGTACTGTCTGCATGCAAGTTTGTGCACCCGTGTCGTGCAATGCCGCGGAAGTCAGAAGAGGGTGTCGGATTCCCCTGGAACTGGAGTTCTCCTGGAATTGGAGTTTCAGACAGTTCTCGGCCGCCATGTGTGTGCTGGGGATCGAACCCGGGTCCTCTGTAAGAGCGGTCGGCGCTCTTAACTCCTAGGTCATCTCTCCAGCCCCGGGTTTGTATAACTTTTAACCAAGTAAATACTTATACATACCGCAAACCTATACTATAGCTATATATAAAGCATATATTGATGTATATTTGCCATGCAAAGTTAGAAATGCCAAAATGAATAATATGCAGGACCCACATCTAATATAATAATCATATGACTAATACTAGTTACCACCGATTAATAGTTTTCATTTGAATTTAGTGACCATTTGCCAAACATTGGTTCCTGTGCTAATACATAATAAAACACTTTTTATTAGTCCCTTAATTTGTGCCCGAACTTTTAATTATACTATTTATTTAACCTGTACAATGCAAGTGTTAAAATTTGTTGTGTGTTTTTCTCTTTATTTTAGTTTTTCAGCTAAGGAAACAAGAATTGACAGAGGTTAAGGTCTTGTGCTGTTTTGAGCCATTATCCTTACAGACAGAAGACAGGAGTGCCTTAATGACTTCTTCAGTGTCACATAACCAGAGATTGCATCTTATTTAGCAAGTTTAAATTTTATTTAGCTTAAAAAAAATGAAACATTGTCTTATGCAACCCAGGCTGTCCTCAAACTTACTCTGTAGCTGAAGCTGGCCTTGAACTGCTTTGGCTTTCTAAGTACTGAGATTACAGGGATATACCTCCACATTTAGCTAGCTAGAGATTTTTAAATCATAGTGATGGACTCTTTGGGTCTTGGGTATTGGGTGGATAGTGCATATGGCAGGTTGCAGAGGGCCTCTCACCACCAACCCCCACCCCTGCCCTAAGACAAGGTCAAATTGGTACAGGGGGACAATGAATCACTCCTCTTGGGACATCTGTCTGTGCAGAACATCAGTTTATTTTCCCCAAGATACAGGCTTATACAGAGAAAAATTTGGCAGCTGTTTGCAACCCATGAAAAGGCAAAGTTTCAGGAAAAAGTTTGGAGAAATGAGACATATGACCTTTTTATGTAGAAGTTTAGGAGAGGTTTTATGCAAAGGACCTATGTAAGACAGATAATAACTGAAGGTCCCTTGACTAAGATGTTTTTTTTCTTAGAATACGGGGCTCCAAGGTTGGCCAGGTGACCAGCTGTGTCTATGTCCAAAAGGAGTTTGTGAGATACCGTGTTCATCCTCTCAGCACATCTGAGTCACAAGCCACCTTCCAGAGTTCCCCAGCTCGGCTTATTCCAAGTCAAGTCATCCTAGTCACCAACTGTAGGTAGAATAACATCCCTTCAAAGATGTCTGTTTTTCGCCCAGGAAACCATATGCTCTGTTACTCAGCTAGAGAGGAAGTAAGGTTACCAATCAGCTGATCCTGAGAAAGGGAGGTTATTCTGTAGTATCAGGGTGAGTGCAACATATTCCTGAAGATTTTTATTCATGAAAGAGAGAGATGGCAAATCAGCACTGAAGACCTGAAAATACTATTCTGCTAACTTTGATAATGGGATGGGGGCCATGAACCACGGAAAGATTAAGACAAAATCCATTTACAGCTAGGAGAGCTTTGAGATGCTCTCTTTGAGTAGAAGCTTAGCCATATAAGCTCTTGCCTAGTCTTGGGTGGAGAGTTCCATGGGAACTCTTTTGTTTTTGTTTTTGTTTTGTTTTGTTTTGGTATTTTTGAGACAGGGTCTCCCTGTAGCCCCAGCTCACTTTGTAGACCAGGCTGGCCTTGAACTCACAGAGATCCGCCTGCCTCTGCCTCCTGAATGCTGGGATTAAAGGCATGCTCCACCACGGCCGGCCGGCCGGGACTCTTTTGCTCCTAGTACTATAAGAAAAGCTTTTTACTTGAGTTTTCTGCTGTTATGCACTCCTTTTTTTAAATTTTTGTATGTGTATGAATGTACTGTCTGCATGTAGGTCTGTGCACCCGTGTTGTGCAATGCCGCGGAGGTCAGAAGAGGGTTTTGGATTCCCCTGGAACTGGAGTTCTCCTGGAATTGGAGTTACAGACGGTTCTTAGCCGCCATGTGGGTGCTGTGGATCGAACCTGGGTCCTCTGCAAGAGCAGTCGGTGCTCCTAACCGCTAGGCTATCTCTCCAGCTCTTAAGCAGCAGTGTGTTAAGGCAAACTGAATTGCATACATTGAGTTTAGATACTACATCAAATGGGTGTGGACTCCTCACTTAATGGATTTGACTTGCCCAGGTGCTTAAAATATTTTTTGTAAATTTTATTATTTTTGTATGTGTATGAATGTACTGTCTGCATGCAGGTTTGTGCACCCGTGTCGTGCAATGCCGCGGAGGTCAGAAGAGGGTGTCGGATTCCCCTGGAACTGGAGTTCTCCTGGAGCTGGAGTTACAGACGGTTCTCAGCCGCCATGTGTGTGCTGGGGATCGAACCCGGGTCCTCTGCAAGAGCAGTCGGTGCTCTTAACCGCTAGGCTATCTCTCCAGCCCCGGGTGCTTACAATATTAATAGGCAACCAAGGGAACTCTTTGGTAAATCTCATGAAAAATTGTGAGATTTTTAGTATGACATTGTTCTTTTTCCTTACTCCCTCCCTTCTTCCCCTACTTCCCTCCCTCCCTCCCCTTCCTTTCTTCCTCCCTCCCTCCCTCCCTTCCTTCCTCCCCTTCCTTTCTTCCTCCCTCCCTCCTTCCATTCCCTCCCTCCTTCTCTTCCTCCTATTCCTTCCTTCCTTCCTTCCTTCCTTCCTTCCTTCCTTCCTTCCCCTTTCTTTCATTTTCTTTTTTTGAGGCTACTACAGCATTCTTGAACTCAGTTGTCATCAGCCTAGAATGGCACATTTGTTTATGTTGTCAGTTATTTGTTTACATATGTGTATATGTAGTATGTTTTCACAAAGCAGCCCCAAATCCACAGCTTAGAAAAATGAGATTTAAAAAAATGCATGCTATAGAGTATTAAACATTTATATGTAGAATTGGATATTCAATAATGGGGGGCTCATTCAACAATAACAGAAGTTTATTCAATTTGAGTCTATACTAAATGGCAAATATCTCCATTTTATTTTCTTTTTCCCATAAATGTTGTAGGAAAGTCCACAAAGGCCCTTTCTGAAACCACAATATATGATAATATGATGATGAATTTTTTTATATCATTGCATGTGCTTTTATTATTTTTTATTTTTTTGTCTTTTCGAGACAGGGTCTCCCTGTAGCCCCAGCTGTCCTGGAATTCACTCTGTAGATCAGGCTGGCCTTGAACTCACAAAGATCCGCCTACCTCTGCCTCCCAAGTGCTAGGATTAAAGGTGTGCGCCACCACGCTCGGCTCCTGCATGTACTTTCTTAATGTAACTCTTGAAGACTACAGAATATTTATTCTGTGTTTTACTCAGTAAACTTCTTGTAATGTTAGGTATTTATCTTAGCTGCAATTTTTTTTTTACCTGTAATGCTTCAGTGATGTTCTTAAATATGTCTCATTTTTGTTAGGGGAAATTCCTTGGTATGAACTGGTTGGATCATAGAGTTTCTCTTAAGCACCATGCATGCTGCTAGGGTTCTTATAAAATAGCAACAGCAAAAAGCTTCAACAATGCATGCAGGGAGTAGTCATGTGGAGGTCATATTCAATTTGTGTCTTCTTAAAAAGTTATTTTTATTTTATATATATGAATGTATGTAAGTGCACCAAGTGCATGCCATGCCTTTGGAGGCCGGAAGAGGGTGTTGGATTCCTCTGGAACTGGAGTTATGGATGGTTGTTAATGGCATTCGGGGGCTGGGAACCAAACCCAGGTCCTCTGCAAGAGCAGCCAGTGCTATTAACTGCTTGCTGAATCATCTCTTCAGCCCTAAATTTATATTTTATTGTCTATCAAGTAATGGAACATTTTGTTCCAAACTCCTACTTGTCAGATAGTCTGTGTCATCTATGCTTTCTTTATTTGGGATCCCAAAAGCCATTACAGGATTTTCCTGCATTATCACAGCCATCTTCAGGACTCTGGAGAAACACTTTCAGGATGCAGGCCTGGAAGAGGTAATGTTTGTTTTGTGACTTTTTCATTTTTTTTTTTTTATATGTTCGGGTTTACCTTGTATAGAGTAAATACACATCCTTTATAAATTCTCAATAAACACATGAAACATATTTATATGTAAATACATACATCTATATGCATATCCACATATGTGTATATATGTATATATGCACACAAATTTATGTATAGGTATTATATATATTTCTCTGTTGTTACATATTATCATATAGTTAATATACTGTTTCTTACTCTTTTGTATATCTTGTTCCTTGTGTCCAAGACACGGTCCTATATATAATAACTTATTTATTGTAACCTTCTTCAACCACTCAAAAATTTGTATGAGAATGGCATGTGTTTAAATACTATATTAAAATATTTGTCCTACAGTTCTTGAATTCATAGATCCAGAGTAGTCAGATCAAAAGAATGCTTTAGTTTTCTTCCTCAGAAAATAGCAATATTTCTGAATAGAATTCTCATGAACTACTAATATAAATGCTGTTTTACAGCCATTTTATCTGCCTCTCTAGGTCATCCTATAGGGTAAGTATAAGAAAATTAAGTACCAGCTGGGCATGTTGGTATATGCTTTTGATCCCAGCACTTGGGAGGCAGAGGCAGGAGGATCTCTGTGAGTTCAAGGCCAGCCTGGTCTGCATAGTGACTTCCAGGCTAGCTGGGGCTACAGGGAGACACTGTCCCTAAAACACCAAATATATATATATATAATATATAAATATTATATATATATATTATTTACCTTGTCTGACACTAGTAAAGGCAAGAAATGATTTAAAATCACAGAGTACTGAAAGGTTTCTCCAGTATTTAAGATTTGGAAACCTATTAGGCAAATACATGGTCCATGGGGGCCAAGTGAGCTGGAGAGAAGACAGAGACAGGCAGCCCACTCTTGATAGTCCACTTACTCCAGGAAGAGATACGCTGAGACAGCAAGGCCAGGCACATTCTGGCTCTTTCGGGTGCCAGGCTTCTCCTTAGGGAATCTGTGGACCAGGTTGCACTTGGTGATGACTCTTTTGGCCTAAACTAATCAAATGGAAATAAGTGACTGAGACAGGACACTCCTTTCCCTTCTCCTAACTCAACACTCAGTGGTTTGAGAGTGGTATTCAAAGGCCAGCCTAATGTCTATAGCTGTCATCAAGTCCTGTAATTATGTCTAGGGTCAAAGGTTTGGCTGTTTTAGAAACAAAATCTTATGGATGCTGCCTTTCAAAGCATATGGTCACAGTTGTATGTATTATCATATGCTTTAGACATAGCTCTGTTATGTCTAAACAAATTCCTCAGACAGGATCACGCCAGTGAACAAGATAACATAAGAACCCAATAAAACTATGTCAGTGATATAGAATGTTCCAGATGAGCCACCACCACACAAAGTTAAACAAAAATCTGTTAGCACAGAAGACAAAAGCATCAATATAAATTTCTCCTTATTCCTAAACTTTCTTAGAAGTTCTAAAATATATACTAAATGTCAACTATCCATTTTTTCCACTTTTTTCTAAATCTTCTTGAATGTTCCCTTACATGAATATTTATCAGCACTTGTTTGGATTTTTCTCCAAAGGTAGTCAGAGTCCCAAATTTCTAGGGAAATAACAGCGCAGAAGTATTTTGTATTTGAAAGAATTTCCAAGTCAGAAATTTTACAAAAATTTAGACTTTATTTTATTTTTTTATTTTTATTTTATTTATTTATGTGTATGAATGTACTGTTTTGCGTGTAGGTCTGTGCACCCGTGTCGCGCAATGCCGCGGAGGTCAGAAGAGGGTCTCAGAATCCCCTGGAACTGGAGTTCTCCTGGAATTGGAGTTACAGACGGTTCTCAGCCGCCATGTGGGTGCTGGGGATCGAACCCGGGTCCTCTGCAAGAGCGGTCGGCGCTCTTAACTGCTAGGCCATCTCTCCAGTCCCTAGACTTTATTTTTTATTTATTTTTTTATGCGTATGAATGTACTGTCTGCATGTAGGTCTGTGCACCCGTGTCGTGCAATGCCTCTGAGGTCAGAAGAGGGCGTCGAATTCCCCTGGACTGGAGTCAAAGACAGTTCTCAGCCACCATGTGGGTGCTTGGGATTGAACCTGGGTCCTTGGCAAGAGCAGTCAGCGCTCTTAACTGCTAGGCCATCTCTTCAGCCCC
The DNA here is from genome assembly GCA_009823505.1 of Rhizomys pruinosus. NCBI lineage: Eukaryota > Metazoa > Chordata > Mammalia > Rodentia > Spalacidae > Rhizomys > Rhizomys pruinosus. Next base: position 4,125,595 of record VZQC01000197.1, on the reverse strand, counting down.
CTCAAAATTCAGACTTTCTAGGCTAAATCCTTTATCATTTCTTACTAAGATCACCAAAACATCAGCTACATATCACGTTCAATTTAGAAAATACTGCAAATACCATAATCCAGGATAACATCGTACATGTTATGAGCACTCTAATTTAAGGACATATTTATGCAATGATCCAGGTATCGGTTAAATATGCATTGTTGTGACCAAAATACCGGATGGAAACAATGTTGGCCATGGTTTCCGAGACCTCTCAGTTCATTACAGCAGGAAGGCCAGAAGGAGTGGCCCCACACGCAGCAGGGGGTGTGTGTGGTGGACACTAGCTCATATGGCAACAGGCCAGGAAGCAGGAAAAGTAGGCTAATGCCGGGGGTCAGTACAGCCCTCTGAGGCCTGCCTCCAGAGAGAGACCTGCTGCCACCTGCTGGGCCTCGCCCTCGGGACGGCTCCACAGCCTCAAAATAGCACTGCAAGCTGAGGAGCAAGTGTATAAACATGTTCAAACCATAGTACTCATTTAAATAAATAAATCTGTATAAAAACCCCTAGGCATAATGTCTGTCCTATATGAGACACTATGAACAAAAGCCTAAAATGTATTATTTTAACATCAGTTTGCCTGTTTCCCTGCCCCACACTCTGTACAACTGCAATCTCTGTGGACAAATTACCTTTTATTTTTTCTTTTTCAAATCATGAGTATCTTCTGTGATATCAAAAGGAAAAGTCAGTAAATGCTTGCTAAATGAATGAAAGATGAGGAACTGTATTGCACTGTGAGAATTTGAACTGCATCATAAAAGCATGCAATCAATTATTAGTAGAATGCAATTTCCAGATTTTAGACAGAAAAATACATTTATTTTCTCTCACAATTGAGGTACTGGAATACAGAAGATGACTGTCTTGTGCGTTGGTATCCTGAACTTCCAGATGACACACATGAAATGATTCCCATGTTTTCAGACATCCCTGGGACCCCCATCTGGGAGCAGGAGTGAGTAGGGGACAGGCCGGAGATTCTGATCCCAGATCCAGTGAGGGCAAGGCGGAAGGGCATGCCTCAAATATGAACTGCAGCAACGTGCTCGAGGAGTGACAAATGAAAGGACAGGCCAGCTCACATTCCTAAAGATGCTTCAGCTGAAAGCGTCAGGAAATAATTCTGTGAGTCAGAGTGTGGAAGGAGCCACCGAGCAAGCTCTGTGCGAAACATCTGTATGGAGGGCAATGAGGGCAAATGCCGCTTTAGTGGACACTAGCTCCCTGAGGCGCTTGGGTAGATACAACTCTCCTCTCCTCTCCTCTCCTCTCCTCTCCTCTCCTCTCCTCTCCTCTCCTCCCCTCTCCTCTCCTCCCCTCTCCTCCCCTCCCCTCCCCTCCCCTCTCTCTCTCTCTTTCTTTCTCTCTCTCTTTCTATCTCTTTCTCTCTTTCTTTCTCTCTTTCTCTCTCTCTCTCTTTCTTTCTTTCTTTCTTTCTTTCTTTCTTTCTTTCTTTCTTTCTTTCTTTCTTTCTTTCTTTCTTTCTTTCTTTCTTTCTTTCTTTCTTTCTTTCTTTCTTTCTTTCTTTCTTTCTTTCTTTCTTTCTTTCTTTCTTTCTTTCTTTCTTTCTTTCTTTCTTTCTTTCTTCACTCCTCTTCCACTTGGTCCTGGGCTTCTCATCTTCATTTTGCTGCCTCTGCTGATATTCATGCACACAGAGGGTTGGGCTTACAAGGAAGGGTTGTAGTTTGCATTCATCACCTTAAACACCACCAGGTTTGGTAACTTTGTGATAGGTAAGTCTACTGTCACTATTCATAGAATTAAATTTACACCCAAAGCCTCAACAGTATTATTTTGTTTGACTTTTAAATTACATTTATTTGTATTTGTGTGGTGGTGGTGGTAGTTTTGTGTGTGTGTGTGTGTGTGTGTGTGTACATGTACCCAAACATGCCATGGGGTGTATGTGAAGGTCAGAGGACAATGTTTGGGAGTTGGTTCTCTTCTTCCATCACATGGGTTCTGGAGAATTGAACTCAGATCATCAGGCTTGGTGGCAAGCACATTTGACTGCTAACCATCTCACCAGCTCAATTCTATTTTATTTTATTTATTTTTTTGGTCTTTTCGAGACAGGGTCTTCCTGTAGCCCCAGCTGGCCTGGAACTCAGTCTGTAGACCAGGCTGGCTTTGAACTCACAAAGATCCACCTGCCTCCGCCTCCCAAGTGCTAGGATTAAAGGCGTGCGCCACCACGCCCGGCATCAATGCTATTTTAAATAAAAATAAAACTATAAATACCATGATTATTTACTAGAGTGAGATGGAGGCAAAAAATATTTCAAAAAAATGTCAATCTGTTCACAAGTCATGAAAAATTTAAATGCATAATAAATTACAACTATAATCTGCTAGTTTCATCAGATATGAAACTCATTTCAGGAGTGTTCCCTGTTAATTTGAAGTTGCACTTTAATGATCATTATTAGTGAGTGACTGGAATCTAAATGTGGAACTTTTCATAGGTTTATGCAGGTGTGTATAGTTTATAAGGGACAGAGAGAGAGAGAGAGAGAGAGAGAGAGAGAGAGAGAGAGAGATCAACTGTTGCTGACTTAAATGCAATTTAATCTTTGCCTTTAGGTGTAAATTACTGTAGGAATTACTCACCAATTTATGCATTCCTCTTAACACTCTGGTGTGTCTTTGGTCTTTGTTCTTGGAGTGTTTGGAGTGTTCTTCTGTTTGGTTTGTTTGCAAAGGTTTTTGAAAAACCTGAAATAAAGATTACCTTCCAAATATTATGTCAAGAAGAAAAATATCCATCTGAAAAAAATTCTTCATAGTTGGTCTATTCTGCAGGAACGATGGAGAGTATCTCTCTCATGCCTATTATCTAATTTTAAGCAGTGAGATACGAAGATGCACACAGGCAGACAGCCTGCGTTAGCTTGTCTGGGACCCCAACCACCTCTAAGCTTTGTAACTGTATTTTGTTAGAGATTATAAGAAATAATTAAAAATGCAAAATCTGAACTTTTTCTTTTCAAAACCTTCCTTTTGTTTTACATTTAATTCATTAAGTGATTTGTGTAATCATGTAAATGAAAATGTTCTTGAACCCACTATGTATTTGATGAAGTGGGACGGATGTGAGTGCCTGGAAGTGGCCAGTTTGCCCCTCCCAGCTCCATCCTCCCAGATCTCCAGGGGCATTGTTATATCCATCCTCATTCCTACTGCCCAGCTACTAGGTTTATTTAGTAGTCGCCCAGTCTCCACAGTTATCATAATCATCAGAAGTGCAGGTGAATGCCCATTGCTTTATATTTCTGCTTTTGCTTTCTGTTTTCAGATCTAAGTATTTTTGCTAATCTACTAGGTAATTAAATGACCCCAAACTGTAGTTTTGCTTTTCTTGACACCGATGACACTGGAGGCTGAGAAGCTTGTATTCCTGGGCCAGTCTTTTAATTATTTTAATACTTTATATTTATTTTTATTAGTTTATGTGTATGAATGTATTGCCTGTGTGCAAGTAAGTGCACCTGTGTCCAGCAATGCAGGCAAAGGTCAGAAGAGGGTGTCAGATCCCCAGGAACTAGAGTTTTTAGCCTGGATGGTTGTCAGCTATCCTATGCTAGGATTCGAAGCTGGGAATTCTTAACCAGTGAGCCATCTCTCCAGCCTCTCATCTTTTCATTTTTATGGTAATTTTTGATAAACAGAAGCTCATAACTACAATTTGTTTTTTCTTCTGAAAATTTTCTATTTTATTTTTATTATGTGTCTGTGTGTGGGGGGTATGTAAATGTCTGCAGGTACCTGTGGAGGCCAGAAGAGGGCGTCAGATCCCCTGAGCTGGAGTTACAGGCGGGAGTAAATCACCTGACCTGGGTGCTAGGAATCGAACTCTGATCTGTGAGAGCTCTTAACCCCTGAGCCATCTTTCCAACTCCTGTGCTTTCTTTTATAATTATTATTTTTTTCATTTTAAAAGCAAACTTTCTTAGTTATATTAACTGTTTTAATATTTTCTGATTAATATGCTTTAGTTAACTGAGGAGGTAAACAGTGTGACTGCTGTAAACACTGTGAGAAATATGAAATATAGTAAACATCTCAATGGTCATTAAGTATACTGATTAATATTAGATGCAGATTATTGAATGCCTGTTGTGTGCTATTAACAAAAATATTCAGTGGTACTTGTTAAAACATTATTATAAATTTATCACATGTCTGTGGAATGGTAATATTCACCCACTTCTGCACAGAAGAGCTTATTTAGGATCATCGTTGTAAAGGGGCACCCAGTAGGGGAGAGAGAGTGGGATCAACTCTCCAAACTGCGTGGCTGAGGAGAATTTAGGGCTATGGAGCACTGTATGGTTGTCAGTGGATGGAAAATGAAGACGAAACATGAAGGATACCAGGGATTCTGGCCAAGCCCCTCTAACAGGGATCTTCCTGAAAAGATGCAGGGGTGAGGAGAATCACCCGCTATGGAGGAAGGCAAGGAGCCTGAGTAGACACCGAGGATAAGGACCCTGCTAAACAGAGCTAGTAGGGGTCTTTGCTGAAACTGGATTTTATAAGGAAAGGCAAAGAAGAGAATAGAAAGCTCAGAAGTCTGACTAAAATTTGGTTAAACAAAGAATCTTTGTCAGTAGCAGGCACTAAATATTTTGAATAACTGAAATGTACTGAATACATGTTAAGTGTGTTCGTTACATGCACCATTTGATCTAGCGTTGGCAATAACCTCAGAAGTAGGTGAATATTACCATTCCGCAAACATGCGATAGATTTATAATAATGTGCAAATTAGATATTCAATATTCAAACATAGTAATGTCCCCAAGTCATCTATAAACACTGTAAAAAAAAAAAAAACACCACAAGATGATCCAGACAAACAGCATTTTCCTTTTGAAGCCTGATAGGCTCAGTTTCTTGCCTTCTGGTGCTCAGCCCTCAACCACCATGTCCAGATAAACGAGAACCTTGTTGAAGAGTAAAGGGCTCTGGGATTAGAGGGAAGTCTAGGTGTTACTGGATAGAATCAGAGTCTGCATCAATAGAAGGTAGCAGTGACCTGGGTTCTGATGGCAAAAGACACCAGTAGGTAGAGCAGACTGGGATTTGTAGACCAAAAGTGCAGGGCTCGATGTGCCTGGAGAAATCTGAGGGGCCAAGATGCCAGCCAGGCAAGAGGTGAGATTCAGAATGGAGGAGGTTTGAGGGCTGCAGTTGGGAGCTGCATCTCAGGCAGAAGGAAAACAGATGGAAACAAAGTGCACACCTAGGTGAGACTGACTAAGCTGGAAACGTTCAGGAGAGGACAACCAAGGTGTTTGTGCTGCCCCAGGTCGAAGACTCACAAGAGAAAGTTTCTAGGTGTTGGCCAATGGGTGCTTGTGTTACTAAGGGGCCAAGGGAACTAGCCATGTCCAAGGCTCTCAGTGGAACTGTGGGTGGACATGAGATCAGTTAGAACTGAAAATCCATTCCAGTACTAGATGCTTAAAGGATGACTGGGTCACACCAAGCATGACACTGGAGAAAAAGCCACGGCTTTCATGTTTTAATGTGATCTGGACTGAGGGATCTGGACAGACTGCCATGCTTCATGTTCTCTCCTCTGGGGAAGGAAACTGGTTTTGAAAGTCTTCAGAAAAAGCGTTGGGAAAAAGGAAAAGAAAGGTTTTCTGGTATATATTTAAGATGTGCTGCATGATAGTGCATGGTGCTGCACAGAGATATAAAAAGGACTCCCGTGAAGTGCATAGCACATTCATTACAGCGCATAGTTGCTCTTTTGTTGTTTTGTGACAAGAGCAGCTAAAATCTACTTAATATGAATTTCAAATACGATGTGATTTCATCGCCCTAGTGCGTTTCATCACCTGTAGCCTCCTGCGGTACATCAGATTTCAGGCTTGGTCATCCTATACATCAGCTACTTGTACCCTCTGACCTTCATCACCCATTTCTCTGAAACTCCTCAACCTCTAATAACCATGGCTTTATCCTCTATCAGTATTGTTTTTAGATTCCACATATATGTGAGATCATGGACAGTTTTTCTTTCTGTGTCTGGATAACTGTTCTTAGACTAACATCCTCCAGGCTCTGTGTTGTGGCAAATGGTAAGACCCCAACCTTTTTTAGGGCTAAATAGCATTCCACTGGTGATATGTCCCTTATTTTTATCCATTTTTTCATCAACAGACACAGCAGAATTCCGTATCTCAGCTCCCATGGAAAACTCTGCAGTAAACATGGGATTGTGGGTTTATCTACAAGGTGGTGATTTCATTTCCTCTCTGTGTGTACCAGAAGAGGGTATTGCTGGATATGTAGGAGTTGCACTTTGAATTTCTTTGGGGCCATCCTTGTTATTTTCTCTAATAGTTGAACTAAACACATTTCTAGGACCAGTTTAATGAGTCCCCTTTCTTCCACACCCTCACCAACATTTGGGGTTTTGTTTTATTTTGTTGCTTTTTGAGAATCATCACCCTCCCAGGGACAAAGTGGCCATCTTGTTTGATTGCAGTTCCCAGATAATTCATGAGGCAGAGCATTCTTCATAGATCTGCCTGCATGCCATCGTATGTCTCAGAAAAACATCTAGTTGGGCTTTTTGGCCACTGAAAAAAATCAAATTTTGTTTTCTAGTATTGGGTGGTATCAGTTATTTATATATTCTGGATAATACACCATATCAGCTGCATGGTTTGGAAATATTTTATGAATCATTTTGTGATTGCTTCCTTTGTTATACAGAAGCTTTTTAATTTTATGTGATCCATTTACTTTTGCCACTGTGTTCTGAGCTTTAGGCTAACAGCCTTCTGGATGTGCCAAGGCCAGGGACTTCCCCTAGTGCTATGTCCCAGGGATGTGAGAGTTTCCTTTAGGACTTTGTTCATTCTGAGTTGTTTTTTGTTTGTGAGGTAAAATACAGGTCTAGCTTTGAAATACTGCTTCCCAGCACCACTCGCTTTCTCTTGTGCTCTTGTCAAGAATTTCTTTACTCCATGTATTTGTATTTATTATGGGGTCTCTATCTAACTATCTATGTGTCTGCTTTTGTACAGTACCATGTTGTTTTGATTATCATAGCTTTGTGATATAATCACAAAACAGGGACTAAGCTACCTCCAATGCTTTGACAAATGACAAGGTCTTGCTCTTTTTTCAGAACTGCTTCAAATTTCAGGTTCTTTTATATTTCCATATGAGTTTAAGAAACTTTTTATATTTCTGTGAAGAATGCTATTGGGTTCCTTTTCTTTTTTTTTTTTTTTTACCTTTTCAGATAGAAGTTTTCGAGTTTTATACAATATACTTAGATCGTATTTAGATCCCCTTCCCTACTGTAGTCTCAGTCTCATGTACTATTATATATCTCATAAGCCCTGGGCTCCTCACCCACTTCCCCATGTCCGTACTGGGATTCTGTCTAGCTTCAGCTTACTTGGGACTTGTGCATGTTCTTACTATTGCTGTGAGCTCATGAGTCACTGGCCAGCTGTCGGGAAAACTGTTTCTTTGTAGCCATCCACCTCCTCTGGCTGTTACAATCTTTCCACTCCCTCTTCTGCAATGATCCCTGAGTCTTGAGAGGGAAATTTTTTGATATAAGTGTCTAATTCAGGGATAATCACTATTATTTTTTCCTTTCATTTTATTTGAAAACATTTTTTAGTTTATTGATTTTTATTTTATGTATATGAGTATTGCCTACATGTATGTAAGGGTACCATGTGCATGCAATGCCTATGGAGGCCAGAAGAGGGTGTTTGGTTCCCTGGAACTGGAGATACAGATGGTTCTTAGCCAGCATGTAGGTGCTGGGACTGAACTCAGGTCCCCTGGAAGACCAGCCAGTGCTCTTAATCACTGAGCCATTGGGATTTCAATTGCATTAAACCTACACATTGCTTTGAGTACATGATATTTTAACGTATTAATTCTTCCAAGCCATGCTTGGGATATCTTCTCATTTATTTGTGTTTGCTTCGGTCTGTGTTGTCAACATTTAATGGTTTTTCAATTTACCGGCCTTTCAGTTCCTTAAGTTTTTCTTACTAGTTATTTTTGATGTTATCAAAATGAGCTTATTTTTCTTAATGTCGTCCCCCCTCCTTATTTCTTTATTTAACTCTTTCTGTGACTCATGTAGCTCAGGCTGGCCTCAAATTTGCTATGAAGCCAAGGATAACCTTGAACTCATTCTCCCACCTCCACCTCCTGTGTGCTGGGATTACAGGCATGTACCACCAGGCCTGGTTTATGTGATGCTAGGGAGCAGACCCAGGGCTCCAGAGAGCAAAAGAATTCCTCATCAGGGATGTTTAGGACTCAGGCATTGGGTTAGTTAGTCTAGAAGACTTTTGGTGTCTGGAAATTCTATTTTTCTATCCTGTGGGCTTAGGAGAAGAGAAGTTGAACAGTCTTCTTTCTGATGTGCTGCACCTTCAATTCCCTTTTTTTTCATTGTGCATGCTACACTGTCCTTGTTCTGACTTTCAGGTTTCTCAGTAGATGTCAGTCTCTTGAATGTTCTAATTTCTTGGCCCATTGCTTGTTCAGGAGCATGTGTTTAAATTTTATATGTTTGTTGATTTTATAAGGATCTTTCTGAGCCAGAGGTGGTGGTGCATGACTTTAATAACTCTTGGGAGGTAGAGGCAGGTGCATCTCTGTGAGATCAAGGACAGCCTGGTCTGCATAGTGAGTTCCAAGCCAGCCTGCAGCTACAGGGAGAGCCTGTCTCAAAAAACCAAAAAAGAAAAAAACAAAAAAAACTTTCTGGTTTTAAAATTTTGATTTGCATACCATTGTGGTAGAAAATAATACTAGATCTGATTTTGAACTTTTTCAATTTGTTTGGATTTGTTTTGAGCCCTACCATATGGGCTAGCCTTTATAATGTTCCATAGGAGTTGGAAAATAATGTGTATTCCATTATTGATGGAGTGTTCTCTTCCTTTAGATTCATTGACCAACAGTGTCATTCAAGTCCAATATTTCTTTTTTTAAATTTATTTATTCTTGTATGTGTATGAATGTACTGTCTGCATGTAAGTTTGTGCACCCATGTCATGCAATGCCACGGAGGTCAGAAGAGGGTGTCGGATTCCCCTGGAACTGGAGTCAAAGACGGTTCTCAGCCGCCATGTGGGTGCTGGGGATCGAACCCGGGTCCTCTGCAAGAGCAGTCGATGCTCTTAACCACTAGGCCATCTCTCCAGCCCCCCAATATTTCTTAATTGACTTTTGTCTTGTTGATCTGTCCATTATTACTTTTGCTATTCTATTTTCCTTTCCATGCTTCTTCATATCTGTGTTATAGCCTCAGGCCCTCCAGTGTTGGGTGCATGTACAATTGCTGTGTCCTCTTGGTGAGCTGAACCCTTTATCATTGAATAATGGCTTTTTTGTTTTTGTGACAATTTTCACATCAAGATGACTTTATTGGACACAAATATAATCATGCATGATCTCCTTCGCTCAACATCTGCATGAAACATCTTTCATTCCCTTCAGCCTGGGACCCCTGGGAAGGAGATTTTTCAATATAAGCACCTCAGGTAGAAGCGAAAACTGCTTTGAGCATGGCTGGCCCAGTTCCTTATTAAAACCCATTCCGGAGATCACAGTTTACTGGCCCTGTCCCAGGACCTTGGCTGGGAGTGGGGGTGGGGGTGGTGGTGAGGGTGGGGGTGGGGGTCGGCTCCCTGGTGTGAGGCTGCCAGTTATAGCCTTGTAATTGCCTATAGTCAGGGCTGACGGATCACACGCAGCATTTTGGCCTGGAGCTGGACCCCTCAGCTCAATTCTTGTGAATAACGTTAAGAGTTCTGTTGTTCTCATGTCCCTGAGCCTCTTCATCTGTGTTAGTCCCTGTCCTCAGCCAGTCACATCCACATTGGCCCTGAGGGTGAGGCGGATCTATGAAGGACTTGTTCTCCATGTGCATTCATCCATCGTAGCTTCTTTGTGCCCATTCAAAGCTCAATAGTGCTGCGGAGAACTATAATTGTATTTTATCCCCTGTTTTATGCAGGAGCAAAGACTTTTCATGTCCTGAAGGAGGTTGCCCCTTCCAGGGTCTGTTCTGGACGAGCTCCTCTGGGTCCTCTGCTTCCTCTCAGGACCTTTCCTCACTTGCTCTGGGCCCCAGCAGCACTTAGGGCAACACTGCTCTTCTGCCTCCATTTTAGTTTGGTGAATGGGACTCACTGGCAGCAGATTGGGTGGAGGGGAAAGAAGAATTCTGTAGTGTCTGCTGCTTCATCTTTACCTAAGCTGGGTCACTAAGGGTCAGCTGTATCCTTTCATGGAAGCATTCATGGATGCATCTGCCAGTGGCCATCTCCTACAGCCACAACCACAGCAGCACAACCCAAAACTTCAAACACAACTACTACAAACACAACCTCTACTACAGCTATCACTGCAAAGTACTTTCTCTGGGTTTAGGTATCTATTGTTTCCCTTCTCCCTTTGCCTCTGAAGTGGCAATGACTCCTTTATTTTCCAGCATTGAGACACTTCCAATTCTTTAAATGTTTCCTTTCTACAAGTCTATAAACAGTTCCTTTTACTAAAGGGTCCTTAATCATCCCAGCTGAGTGTACATCTCCCATTGTGACACTGATCTAGTCATCTCAACCACGCGTCTGTGTTTAGAATAATTATTCTTCTAATTTCACTGACATGGAAATTAAAAGTAAATAACATCTGTTCACGCAGTTAATAGAGGGTTGTAGTTCAAATTTTGGTTGACTTAACATACGAGACATTTCCATCAGCCAGGCTCTAACCATACTGTAGAAGGCATATTTGAGTGGTGGTATGTAGAGCCAGGAAGAAAACTGGTTATCTAGATTAAAAAAAATCTATGATCTTGAAACGATCTCAGCATTTGTATGAAGGATCAAAAAAGACCAAGAGGTAACATGTAGGTGTGCACATGTAGGAAATGTTGGGTGACACATGTGAGGGATTACAGTAGCCAAGGCTGAGATTTCAGCTGATAATTTATGTCCCAACTAATGCTGTGTAACACTTGCTTCTAATGTAATAGCAAAGCAATGCTATCAGTTTACATTACTCAGGCAAAGATACACAAAATCTAAACTCGCTAGGCCTTAACACATGATAGAATGCATGAAATCCTGTGGGCAGGCTTTGGGGGGGATGGAGAGCAGATAGGAGAGAGGGTCTAAATATGATGAGGATGAATTGTATAAAATTCACAGAAATTCAATAAATATATACATAGAAAAATATATGAATTTAAAAAGCCTTGAAACAGAAACAGACTCTGATGGCTGGCCTTCATTGTCAGCTGGGCGAATTCAGAATCTAAGAAATATACCCCTGGATGAGTCTGTGAAGTGTTTCCAGAGAGGTTTAGCAGAGGAGAGGATGGAAGACCCACCCTGAGTGTGGAGAGCGCCATCCCCTCGGCCAGGGTTCTAGACTCAATAAACAGGTGAAGATGAGAAAGCCAACTCCAGTGATGGGGCGGGCAGAGGCAAGAGGATCCTGGAGCTCCCTGGCCAGCCAGTCTCGCTGGAGTGGCTAGCCTCATGTTCGGTGAGAGACCTTGCCTCAAAACTAAGGTGGAAAGTGATAACATCCATCTATGTTCTCTGCATGTTTACATTCATGTTACATGTGTATAGATACATACTTCACATGCAAATTAAAATATATTTAATGCCAAAATATAGCTACAGGGCTTGAAGTATAGTATGTATATACTTAACAATTTTTTGTTTGTTTTTCTGAGAGAGGGTCTCACTACGTAACTTTGGATGGCCTGGAACTCACTATAGAGACCAAGTTGGTCTGAACTCACAGAGACCCACCTGCCTCTGCCTTCCCAGTGCTGGAGTCGAAGGCGTGTACCACCATGCCCAGTACAAACTAATAGTTTTTAATGAAGAAGCATAGTGAAGCATAATTATGATAGTGTAAATAAGACACACTTGACCCATTACATCACATAGACCATAGACTTAGTAAAAGATGATGTTGGTTCCAACATATTCTACCCCCACCACTAGTTCTAAAAAAATTACATATTTTTAGTGTTTATACAGGAAGATATGGATACTTGCTTCCAGTGAGAATTACCCAGAATGCTCATCCTTCACAAGAGTCTCCATTGATAGTACACAAATCCTTTCTGGGAAACCCTTGCAACAGAAGTATTTTCATTTTGAGAGCTCTGGACCTGGAATCTTAGGTTCACACAGACTTGAGTTCAAGTTCTGTTACACCAGGACTAGATAAGTAACAGAGATATCACTCAATCTTCATCTCACCTGGAGTGAGAATAGTCATAGTCCCTCTCTCTTGGAGAGATGACTTTTTTGTTGTTTTGTGTATTTCATACAACATTTCTCAGTCCAATTTAGACTCATTCCCCTTTCTATGCCCCCCACCCCACCTGAGTTCATGCATTTTGCCATTCATATCTTGCATCTTTTTAAAGTTTTCCTATGCAGAGGTTTGTTTGGGGCTGAAGTTTACTGTTTCAGTCAGTTCTTTGACCCAGTCCTTTTGTTGTTGTTCCCTCCAATTTGTATTTGCTCCCAAATACACATATATGTTCTTCACACATATACCAAAATTATGACATCTGAAAGTAAACTGTATGTTAATTCCAAAACATGTTTAAGAATTCACATTTTCCCCTTTAATTTTATATTACTCTAATTATGCAACATACCCTCCCCCATATACCTCCATTACAAAGTCTGAAAATATGTGGTAGGTTAATTCTAGATCCTGTTAAGGTGTTCATATTATAATGGCACGGTTGCTTTCAGGTAATATATATATTTATATCGCTCAGTTTGCCTTACAACTAGGTATTTGGCGCTAGCATCCACAAATGAGGCCATTTGTTGTTTGTTTGCCTGGGACTGGGTTACTTCACTTAGAATAATGGCTTCTAGTTCCATCCATGTACCTGGAAAGTTCATGATGTCATCTTTCTTTACTATTGCATAGAACTCCATTGTGTAGATGTACCACATTTTTCTGTATCCACTCATTGGTTGAGAGGCACTTGGTTTGCTTCCAAGCTCTTTGCTATTGTGAAGAGAGCTGCAATAAACATAGATTTGAACCTTTGTGGAAGGATGAGTCTTGTGGGTCTATACCCAGGAGTGGTATGACTGGGTCAGGTGGTAGACTCATTTTTTAAGATTCAATAATTTGACACAAGGCAAAACTTTGTGTGCTGCCTGGCATCCGCCAGGCACTCAATATTTTATATTTTATTTGATTCACACTCAATTTGCAGCAATAAAAATATATACATAATATAGACAAAAAAATCTAAAATAAACCTTTCAAACTACTTTTTGATATTTTTCAACGTTTCAGATGTTTTGACAGCCACCCTTGTGCAGTACCCAGACTTCGCCTCTAGATGACAGTATGAACTTAACAGATGGAGGCAGTAACTGAAAGAAGGAAGGCAGAAGGCTTCTTGCTTTCATATTAAATAATGTAAAACACAATGATCATCCTTTGATTTTAAAAATAACAAATAGATTAATGTCTTTCAGTTTGGAAGATATTGCACTATAAATTAGCATGGAAAATATAAAAGCACGTGATTCTGGAAGTCCCATTTCAACAAATTTGGACATCTCTCCCACAAATGAAAATGAGATGTGTTGAATTGGACAATTGTTCTCGGAATAAAAATGATTACTTATATTATGATTTCTCTCACGTGAGCTCTCAAAACTCACTCAAGAGTACGAGAGGCTGTGTCTGACATTCATTCTACACCATAGGCAAGCAATGCATATTTAGACTCATCTCCATCAGAAGGTGACATTGAGCAAAGATTCAAGCAGGTGGGGGAGCAACAAAGGTGTATCCTGGCAGAAATCACTGCAGGTAAAGGAACCAGCGAAGGTGAAGACTCGAGGGACACCAGGAGAGCGAGTGGTTGGATAAGCACCTCACATGCTCTCTCCCACTCTGCTTTGGCTTCGCATCACCTTTTGCAGAAGAGAAATTTTTAATTTTTTTCTCCTATGGGCTCTCATTTGGTGCTGTGTCCATAAACCTATCCAAGCCTAATATTTTTCTCCCAAATTATCGTGTGTGTGTGCGCGCTCATGTGTGTGCCACTTTATGAATTTGTGTGTCAACCCTGCTCAGGAGCTATGCCAATCTCTGTATCACTCTAATTTTAGTATTTGTGATGCTGAAGTGAGTACCTAAATTATCTTCTGTCTTCTGGGAGGGTTTTGTTTTGTTGTTTTTATTGTTGTTGTTGTTTTGCATTTTACATTAAGGTCTAGGATCCATTTTTTTTTTAAATTAGTTTTTTATTGATGCTTTGTGCATTTCATACATTTTTTCCAATTCAGTTCAGGCTTATTTCCCTTTCCCTCCCCCCCCACCCCCACCCCATCCCAGATCATGTATTCTGCCATAACTGTCCTGCATCTTTCTCTCAGTTTTTTTTTTTTTTCATTTTTAGCTATAAGTGATAATCCATGAGTACAAGCATCCTTCATGCAAAACCTATCTGCAGGCTGTTGTGCCCAAACACCTACAGCCCCACCATCCAGTGGGGGGTGACAGGTTGTTTGTTCAATCAAGTTGATCAAATGAGTGTCCAGACTACATTGCTGTAGTTTCACCATTCACCCCAATCGCAGCCCTTACATTCTACCACGCCCCCTCTTCCGCAGGTTGTTCCCTAGGCTTAGAAAAGGGGCACAGGTGGATGAGAGGTAAAACAGTCCACTCTCTCTGGAGCTGTTGACTTGGACTCTGGTCAATTCTGGCTGTTTCCTTTCATGGGCTGACAGTTTGTCCAGGAATAACCTTTCGATCCTACTAATGAAGAACAAGCAATTAGATATATAGGTATTTAGGCAGCACTAATAGTTATGGTAGGTTACTTTAGCATAGACACATGTTTGGATATGTTAATCCATGAATTACAATTTTCCCCCCTGTTAAATATGACAGGGTCTTACTGTGGCTTATAACATCAGATGGCCTCTGGAATGCCAGAGAGTGTTACCAAAGGCCACTAAACCAATAAAGCAAATATGGGTCTCCCTGAGTCAAGCAAGACTCCACCGTCAGCACCAGCTACACCTCACCTGCCTGGAAATACTGTGCAGCAGAGGCAGCCATGTGCCTGTATATCCCAAATCTAATTGGCTATTGGCTCTCCCCTTGGAGAAATAACCCATGGCTGATGCCACAAGCTTACATCTTCTACAGGTTAGGATCCATTTTGAATTGCCTTCCTGGTCAAAGATGCCATGTGTTGGTCTGGGTTTTTTTTTTTTTTTGTATTTTAAAAAATATTTTAATTGTATTTTTGTGATTTTCATACATAACATCTCAATCAGTCTTTATAACCTTTATACCCCCTTGTCCTTTGGCAGCTTCCACAGCCCAGCGCCTCCCGGAGTTCATACATTCTGTCATTTGTGTTAGGGTCTATTGTGCCGAATTACACTCCCTGGCCATTTCTCAGTGCCAGTTCATGCTTAAGCTCTGGTCACCCTATCTGGCGTCCCTCTCTTAAAGAAGGCCAGTTCTTCCTCACCCAACTGTAACCAGCTGCCAGTATTTCTTCAGTTAAGGTTGGGTTCTGCTGCCCATTTCTGCAGTTCCATGCTGGGTTTTTGTCTGGTTGAGTTTGCATGGGTCTTTTTGCTTGTGAATGTCCAATTGCCGTAGCACTCCCTTTCCTGTTAGTGAATTATCTTTTTTCTTGTGTTAAAGACCAGCTGTCTGTAATTGTGTGAGTTTGTTTCTGAATCCTCCATTTCTTCCATTGATCTACATGTCTTTTGTTAGCTCACCATAGCTTTACAATAAATCTTAAAATATCAGCCCTTTAATTTTTTTTTCTTCTTGGTTATCCTGGGACTTTGGTTTTCCCATAGGAGTACAGAATCAATTTATCATATCTACAAAATAACTCAGTGGGATTTTTATTGGAATTGCATTGAATCTGTTAGTGTCAGTACAAAATGTTTACTTTGTGAGTTTTAATCTTTTCCTAAGGTGACAATGAAGTATAAGAGTCATGAAGTTAGGCAGCAGCAGCAAGCCACGGCTCCCTACCAGCCAGGTGATCATCAGAGCAGATGACTCGTTATTCTGCAAAGTGTACGTTTGGTAGCTTAGGTGTATTACATTTTCAAATGTCTTTTGATTTATGATCGTGTCAATTTATGGTGCATTTACTAGGATAAAATCCTATTGCAAATCAAGGAACATCTGTAGTTGAATTGATGGCTTTCTCTTTCATTAGTGCTGGAAATCACACCCAGGCCCTTCACATCCTGGGCAAGCACTCTACCACTGAGCTACATCCCAGCCTTTGGATTTGCTGTGGCTAAGTCTGGCCTTGCACTCTAGACCCTCCTGCATGCTGGGATTATTGGTGCCAGCCACCATCCCTGGCATAAGAATGCATCTTGACCATATTAAGCCTTCCCGGTCATGGACATGGAAGTGGAAGACCTCTCCAGTTATTTGGTTCCTTTGTGTTTGCACCAGAGTTTTATAGTCTTTTCCATACAGACCTTGTACTCATTATGTTAGGGTTCTAACTTGGTATTTCATTTCCATGTGTGTTTTATGAGGTAGTATTGACTATAATTCAATTGACTGATAAACTCCAGAATTTTACACATAAACTCTCTCCCCACCAAGAAAATGTAATAGTCTAAAAACCTAAATGCAAAAAAACCTAAATTGTGAAATTCAGCTTTTGTTTTGTTTTCAATGAAAGACCCTCTACTGCCAGGATTTTCATTTCAGCTCACCAAAGCTGATGGACCAGGGCAGAGGACTTTCCTGTGTCAGTCTCTGCTAATGTTAACCATGACTACTTATCATGATCCACTGATAGGTGGGAAAGATGGCAGAAGGCTTTTAATAAAGCATGGAAATGGCTAACAAACAGTGCTCTACAGGTTGCATAAGGCACAGAGTTGGCGCTTGAATTTTTTGTTTTTATATTTTAATTATGTGTACATACATATGTACCTGTGGGGGTGTGTGTACAAGTCCCTTTGGAGCCCAAAGGTGTTGGATCCCTCTTGCACCTGGAGTTATAGGTAGTCGTGAACTGCCCATTGTGGATCCTGGGATCCGAACTTGGGTCCCTGCTCTTAAGCACTGAGCCATCACTTCTTACTCTGAAGTGAGTATAGTTCAAGAGGTCAGAGTGCTTCAGCCAGAGTGTTCGTACCCTAGCTCAATCCTCTTGCTTTTTTTTAGAAGTGTCTGTCCCTCTTTTGTATATATATGTAGAAATATTTCATCTAGCCTTGCATTACTTGGTATGCAGAATGCTTCAACTCTAAACTTCATTATATGCCCTCATTATATGGTGGCAAATGAGATCCTCCTTAAAATGAGATGCATATGTTCTGATATGGCATTCCAATAATGGAGATACAAAATAGCCATGTAATAAATATCCATGTGATACCTTCTATCAGCACTGGCATCTGGTGCAGGTTACCTCTGACTTGGGTTCCAGAGTTTTACTCCATTTTGAGATTTCTTATTGCTTATGTCTTTAGGAAAATTCTTCTGTTCTGCATACCTCTGTCTGAGTCAACAGTATATTAGACTAGCAAAATTATAACTACCTCGATTACTTCTGGAATTATATCTTCATTAGCAAAAAATGTTAAGGAATTTAGGTTCAGAAAGTTTTCAGATACTAAAGTACTTATAGGTGAAGTAACATGGTGGTTGGTACTTTTTTAATATTATAGAAAAACTGTGTGGATGGGTAGCAGAGAGGGAGAGGAAAGGCTTGAGAATGTGGTGATGACAATTGAGGCTGAGTAGCAGGAGGAGGGAACTATGGAAAAGTTTTGCTTTCCTCTGTGCTTGAACATTTCCATGCTAACACTTTTTTTTTTTTTTATTATGGAAGGAAAGGATGAACTTTTTAAAACGAGCAGAAACTGGACTGGAGAGATAATGCAGGGGAAGTGTTTGCCTCATAACATGAGGGCCTGAGGTTGATCCCAGAGCCCACGTGAAGACACCGGTGTGTTGATGCACACTGTGGTCCCGGTGCTGGGAGGCTGGACAGAGGAGGCTTCCTGGAGCTCACTGTCCCGCTAGTCTAGCCAAATTGGTGAGTTCTAGGCCAAATTGGTGAGAGATCTTGTCTCAAAGGAGGTGGACAGAGTCCCTGAGGAGACAGTCAAGATTGTCCTGAACTGTACATGCATGTGTGCCAGCACACCCGAACAGAAATACACACACACAAAAAGAAAAAAGCAGAAACCTTCAAAACATTAACAGTTCATGTTTATGGTATACAGAAATTTCCTCATTTTTTTCCTATTTCTTTGGAAGAATCAAGGGATAGTAGGATGTTGGCAACATTAAGCATAGTTTGAAATGAAAACTAAAAGAGGAAGCTGATCTGCTGACCTGACAAATACCAGCTTGAGTGCATCAGTGACTGAAGACTTGCAAGCAAAACTCTCACCAGGATGGAGGATAATAACAGCAGTCATTATAAGCTAGAGGTAACACTTAGTGATTACTGCGTGTCAGATGCTGGGCTACACGCTTCATGTACTTTGCACCAATTCTCTGAAGCAGTGCTATTTTCCTTATTTTATAGGTGTGTGAACAGTGACCTAAAGAGGGTAAGCAACTTGCCCAAGGTCATGTGCTCTAAGAAATAAAGCCATATGTGTGGCGAACACAATCGATTATCAGAATATGAATTAATCATAACATTGCCTTTGTCTTAAAGACAAAGGAGGTGAATCTGAATAAGTAAATTGAAAATGCCCATGAAAATCTAATTTATGAACTGGGTCAAACATGCACTTCTAATTCTGTGGATCTGGTGTTGTTCACAGTGAGGAAAGAGAGCAGGACCAGGCCCAGAGGAAAGAGGCACCTGCCTGACAGGGATATGTATCAAATCATCCAGCAGTCAAGAGATAAAATATTTTAGTACTAATTCTGACAATGAAAAGAAATTTATTATGAATAAAACATCAAAATTTTAAATACAAAATGGCAACAGGGTGTATTCTTGGTCCTACTAAAGTCTGAAGCAAGAAAAAAAAATCAGTAAAGCTGATAGCATGTTTAAAATTTTGATATTGTGTTCTTCATATGTTTTTAAATGTGTTTTATTTATTTTATGTTTTTGAGATATGATCTCCTTGTAGCCTCACCTGGCCTGGAACTCACTATGTAGACCAGGCTGGCTTTGATCTGGGGTTAACAGTGGGTGCCACCATGCCTGACTTCAATTTTTTTTTTTTTTAATTTTGTGTATTTATTTTTGTGGATGCACACATCTATGTGTAAATGCAGGCATGTATGTGCCAGGGCATGTGCATAGCAGTCAGGGGAACCACTGAGTGGGCTCTCTTCTGCCACTTTGTATGTAGGGTCTGGGGCTAGACCCTGGTTACAAGGGCCTGTGTGCAGGTTCATCTAGATCCCGAGGCATCTCCCAACCCTAGTTTTTACTTTTAAATGATATTACCTCAAAAATATGTTTGTTTTTAATTTCTTGAAGCATTTGGTGACCTTTTACAGCAGTCCTAGCTAGTAGCAGTTTATGGTTCCTGGGATGTGCTTAGGTTTAGCAGGCTTCTCCTTTTCTTTTTTATAATTTTTAATTTAATTTTATTTATTTTTGTATGTGTATGAGTGTGCTGTCTGCATGTAGGTTTGTGCACCCGTGTCATGCAATGCCGCGGAGGTCAGAAGAGGGTGTCGGATTCCCCTGGAACTGGAGTTCTCCTGGAGTTGGAGTTTCAGACGGTTCTCAGCCGCCATGTGGGTGCTGGGGATCGAACCCGGGTCCTCTGTAAGAGCGGTCAGCGCTCTCAACCGCTAGGCCATCTCTCCAGCCCCAGGCTTCTCCTTTTCTACCTCAAAGATTTTCATAAGCCAAAGATCAAACCCCCAACCACTCCTACTTCCAAATACTCTTCAAGGAAACAACCAGGTGGGACATCTGAACACTTCAGGGAGCCCCTTCTGGGGAAGCTGAGGATTTTACTGTTGCATTAACATTGTTGAAACTTGGAACCTAAAGCTCTTTGAAATGAGTCACACCAGTGCTCCTCAACTGCCCATGTATATACCAATCACCTGAGAATCTTGAAGTGAAGATACTGACTAACTGGTGCCTGACTGAAGATAGGAATTCTAGCAAGCCCTCAGGTGCTCCTGTGGTGCTGATGTGAAAACAGTCACAAAATTCACTTAGGTGGCTGGATTTCTGGGAATGAACTAGCAGAGATGTTGATGCAGTACATCTAGTACAGCTCTCAGAAATCTGTGCTTTACAAAGGCACCCAAGGTAAATTGGATGCAGGTCCCACGCAGACCACAGTTGATAACACCTATTCTGGCTCTCTCTGTTGTGCTGAGTAGTACTCTTGGTTCTTTCAGAAACTTCTTCTGTCTCTAGCTCTCATACTCAGCCTTAGGAGCTCGGGGAGAACCATCACTCCTCTTGAAGCAAAGACAAAGATGAAGGAGAAAGAAGTGGAGGAGGAAGGGGTGTTTGGAACAGGACCGGTTATCCCCCTGAGGCCTTTCTTGTCGCCTGCATCCATTGATTCTGGACTTCAAGCAGCATCACTATTTAGTAATCCACCCACAGCAGGCAATTGCTGATGATGTTTATTCTAGGTTTTCAAACTATTTATGAATTCATTCATGGCGACTTGTGGAATTATTTGTCCTTCAACCAGAAAATTGCCACAAAGCTGCTAAGATTGAAAAGACCTAGAAAATTCAACAGGCTCAGGGAAAAACATCCATAAATAAGTGTTTGCAACATGTGACAGGAAAGCTCACATTGAAGAGCCAGTTAATAAACAGACTCCATAATATGAAGAAGACATTGTTTCTCATACTGATATCCTTGACGGTCTAGGCCAGGATGAGTAGTCAGGCTACTGGGTCATTGGAGGAAGGCCAGCAGCAGACAAGACTTCAGCACATTGGGGAAAGCAGCAAATATGGTAAGAAGTGAGAGTCTGTACAGTGGCAGGCCGGGAGGCAGCCCGAAATGTTTCCTGCATTCACAGAAGGTTCCCAATGTGAAGGCATGCACGCCCTTTCCATTTGTCTCATTGATAGCTTAGCCTGATAACTGTTGGGAGTGAGGATGGAATAAGACAGAGACACAAAAAGGTTTCATATCTATCTGTATCCCCCTTTTTTATTTTAGGTTTTTGTTTTTTTGACCCATGAGTCTCAAAAAGGCAGTTTTATTACACATACCTATAGGCTGGAATGACCAGAGTCCAAGACAACAGTTCCAGAGAAAGTAGACTGTTTTGCTTCCTGTCCACCTGTGCCCCTTTTCTAAGCCTGGGGAACAATCTGTGGAAGAGGGGGCGTGGTAGAATGTAAAGGCTGCGAATGGGGTGAATGGTGAAACTACAGCAATATAGTCTGGACACTCATCTGATCAACTTGATTGAACATACAAGCCCCCCCCCCCCAGCTGGATGGTGGGACCCATGGGCTGTGTGCATTTGGGAACAATTGCTTGCAAATTGGTTTTACATGAAGGATGCTTGTACTCATAAATTATTACTTATTGTTAACAAATGAAAAAAATTGTTCTAGTTTGTCTTCAATTGCTGTGACAAAACACCCTGACCCACACCAACTTGGGGAGGAAAGGGTTTATTCAGCTTACATCTCCTGGGTCACAGTTCATTACTTAGGGAGCCCAAGGCAGGAACTCAAGGCAGGAACCTGGAGGCAGGAGCTGAAGCACAGGCCATGGAGGAATGCTGTTTACTGGCTTGCTCCCCGGGCCCATCCCCAGCCTGCCTTCTTATACAATACACAACAACCTGCCCAGGGTGGCACCACTCATTGTGGGCTGGGCCCTCCCACACTGCTTGGCCATCAAGACAATACTCCATAGATGTGGCCACAGGCCAATCCAATGGATCCAATTCCCCAATTGAGGCTCCCTTAACCCAGGTGTGTCAAGTTGACACTAAAGCTATCCAGCACAGTAATTAAAAATAAAAGACAGAGAAACACACGGGCACCATATCTGAACACTGAGAACTAAACAAATAGTTACTGTGTTGATACAACTCCCAAGAGTCCATGAATACTAGTCCTATTTATAAACATCAGTAGAAAATGAGACATTGTGAGGTACATGGCTAAAATTCATAATTCAGAAACTTTTTAGAAGCATCCTGGTTAGGAATTATTGCCTATTTTATAGGGGATAGATTATAGTATCTGAATTCTATGTATATCAGTGTATTCATAATTATATATATGACAGAATAAACAGTATAAATTTCCATTTAAAAACTCAGAAGTGGCTAAAGTGACTTGCTCAGAATTTATTTAGGAAACAGAAAAGTAGTCTATGATTTTATTTGAAAATATAAAATGGGATCAAACATGAAAAACAGTTATTAATACCCTTACAAAGCTTAGCAGCATTAAAGACTTTACAGAGATGATGAATCTAGAATGAACAGACATGAAGATATAGATTAGAAAAGTACTTAGAATAATTCATCCAGAACATACAGAATAAATAAAATATGGAATTAAAATGGCAACTATAAATGACCTAAAAGTTACATTAAAGAAGAAAAAGCCTTCTATTGTCAATTTGAAAAATGATTCTTGGCTGAATGCCATCTGCTGAAATTTGACATCTGTTTCTAAGAAAACACTCCATAAGATAGAAAAAGAAGGGGAATCCTTTTGCTTGATAAAGAATACCTTTCAGAAATATTTATAGCTAGAGATATTACCATTTATGTTAGGAGAAAATAAAAATCTCTTTAACCACTTGAGCATTATACCGAAGGCTTGTGACAATAGATAATGGAGACATTCATCAAGTAAGAAACAATTGTAAGACCTCCACGGTGGTGTGGAAACAAATATGTAAAACCTTATGTAGAGGGCTGGAGAGATGGCCTAGTGGTTAAGAGTGCCGACTGCTCTTACAGAGGACCTGGGTTCGATCCCCAGCACCCACATGGCGGCCTAGAACCGTCTGAAACTCCAATTCCAGGAGAACTCCAGTTCCAGGGGAATCCGACACCCTCTTCTGACCTCCACGGCATTGCACGACACAGGTGCACAAACTTGCATGCAGACAGTACATTCATACACATACAGAAATAAATAAAATTAATTAAAAAAATTAAAAAAAAACTTTATGTAGAGTTTGGAGACATGGCTCAGCGGTTAAGGGAGTGTACTATTCTTGCAAAAGGCTCAAGTTCAGTTCCCGTCAACTACTTTGAGCTGCTTAAGCAATAGCCTATAACTCCAGCTCCAGGGGAACTGGTACTCTCTTCTGCACTCCACAGGAACATGTATGCACATGCATGTATCTTTCTCATATAGGCAGACTTTCTAAATAAAAAATCTTAAAACGGAATGCATTTTCCTCATACCAAAGATGATATAAGACATAACATAAATAGCAGGTTCACTGTGTGTATTCGTCTCTCTTCCAATATTCATTTCAGTAAACTCATTAATGAAAAGGCGGGAGGCTAGTAGCAGATGAAATTGTACCACTCTGGGGAAGGCAGCAAGCAAGTGGATGAGAAGAGTGTCTGAAAGAGCAGTGAGAAATCAGTCGTGTACAGGGAAGTCCTGGAGTCAGCCTGGAGACATGAGACTCATAAATCAGTGTGAAAGTTGATTGGGGACAAATTAAAAGCAGAGACAATAGCTAAGAGTCTGTGCCTTCCTCACTCCGATGCCTGTAGCTATCATATAGGCCGCTAGAGGAGCACAGAGTCTGGGAAGCAAAGCTACCCACATTCAGCAGGAGAGGCTTTTGAAATGCTTTATTTACTGCTATTCACTTAAAGGTAAAACTAAATTCTGAGGATTTTCCTGTTTGTTCTTAAATATTAATGCACATCTTAATATTTGAGCACTTTTTATTGATTTTTTTGTGAATTTCACATAATATATTTTGATCATATGAGACACTCTCCCATAGCTGGACTTCTCTTATAGCACCACCCCCCTTGCTGGATTTCATGTACTGTGTCATGTATATTAAGGGCTATCATGTCAAATTTGTGACCCCAAATGCCCTTTGGTGTAGCTCTATTGGAGCCTGGTTGATCTGCCTAGTGTCATACCCTTACAGAAAACCGGCTCTCCTTTTTCCAGCAGCTCTCCATTGGCAATAAATAGCTCCTCAGCTAAAGTCGAGGCTTCATCCTCACTTCCCCACTTTTATGGTTAGACTTTGTCTGGCTTGAGCTTGCATGGGTCTTGTGCATTGTCACCATTGCATGAGTTGATACAAGGAAGTTTCCAGTTGTCTGGAAAGCTTACCTTGTTGTCATCTACCAGCTTGGGCTCTTATCATCTTCCTACCTCCTGTTCCACAATGATCCCTGAGTCTTGGGTGGGAGAGGTTTGATAGAGAGATCCCATTCAGGAATACATACTTTGCAGTCCCTTGTTCTCTGCCCTTTGGCCAGTTGTGGCTCTCTGACCATCTGCTGGATGAGGAAGCTTCTCTGGTGGGAGTTGAGAGAGGCATTGACATTCTTTAATAATGCTTGATTTATTGTTTTTTTATTTTATGCGTATGAGTGTATTGCCTGCATATGTGTAAGCACATCCATGTCATGTGGTGCTGGGACTCAAACCCAGGTCTTCTGTAAGAGCAGGCAGTGCTCTTAACCACTGAGCCATCTCTCCAGCCCCAAGAGAGATGCACCGATATTCTTTCTTCCCCTTGCTCCGTGATGGTCCCTGAGCCTTAGATGCAGAGCTTGCATTGTACATGTGTCATTTAAGGCTGGACACCTCACAGATACTTATTCTCTGCATTTGACCAGTTGTTACTATTACTAAACTTGGTAATAGTCTCCATCTGTTGCAAAGAAAGCTTCTTTGATAAGTGGCGAGAGGTTCAAATGTCTGAGAATTTCAGGATTTCAGTCTTTTACCGATATTTCAGCACTTCTAAGGCTAGTCCTTGTGGTGGCTGGTTTTAATCGCCAACTTGACATGATCTAGAATCATCTGGGAAGATAGTCTCAATGAGGAACTGTCTAGATTAGGTTGGTCTAGGAAGGATCCCTACAATAGTAGAAGTAGCTCTGCTTTTGACCTGTAAGGAGGCAATGATCCAGGTGCAGTGCTGAACCCACAGCTCTAAATGTTCAGTTCTAGGGTAACATCCCTTTTCTGTTAAAAGGATGGGCCGCAGGTGCCAAACCCCAGCAAGCAACACTAGTGATTGTTTTATACGTACTCTTTTTTTTTTTTTTTTTTTTTTTTNTTTTTGAGACAGGGTCTCCCTGTAGCCCCAGCTGTCCTGGAACTCACTGTGTAGACCAGGCTGGCCTTGAACTCACAAAGATCCGCCTGCCTCTGCCTCCCCAGTGCTAGGATTAAAGACATGGGTTGTTAAGACTAATTCTTAAAATAAACAATACTTAAAAAGAGGCATCAGATTTCTTTTTGGATCTCGCATCTATTATTCAGGTAGCTGCTCCTGAAACAACTGAAGCTCCTCTAAGTGATGGCTTTGTAGACTATCAGCTAGGGTATCCCCAGGCATGGAGAAATTAAACCCAGATTCACATATGATCTGGTTACCTAGAAAATATTTTTTAAAATTTATTTTAATTGTATGTGTATGAGTGTTATGCCTGCAGGTATGTAAGCGCGCTTGTGTCATGCAATGCCCATGAAGGACAGAAGAAGGTGTTAGATCTCCTGGAACTAAAGTTACCAATAGTTGTTAGCTGCCATGTTGATGCTGAGAATTGAACCCAGGTCTTCTACAAGAGCAGTCAGTGCTCTTAACCGCTGGAAAATCTTTTTTTTTTTTTAATTTTTATTTATTTTCGTATGTGTATGAATGTACAGTCTACATGTAAGTTTGTGCACTCATGTCGTGCAATGCCACAGAGGTCAGAAGAGGGTGTCAGATTCCCCTGGAACTGGAGTTAAAGATGGTTTTCAGCTGCCATGTGGGTGCTGGGGATCAAACCTGGGTCCTCTGCAAGAGCAGTCGGAGCTCTTAACTGCTAGGCCATCTCTCTAGCCCCTGGAAAATCTTTTAATAAATTAAAATAATACCCAGAATTTTAAAATAAAATCAAATAATAAGCACAAACCCCTAACTACCCAAACACATTGCTTGAGAAGGAAGTGGGTGCTAGTTTTGTTTACTTCTGGGCAGCTGGAACAGTCAGAGGGGTCACAGTCTCCACCTGAAGGTTCACAGCAGGTCCAGAGGTCCTACCTGCACTGAAAGCCTACTTTAGGCAAGCCATGAAACAAGAAGTGTATGGTCTCTTAACTAAGGCTCTTAAAAGAAGTCCATTTGCTCCTGGGGTGGTGGTGGGGAGGGCAAGGCCTAACATCCCCACTTGGGCTCTTGTGTGTGTTTTCCCATGTGCCCTTAGTGTAAGCTATATATTTATTTGTTCACTTGAACAGTACAGTCCGATTAAAGTTCTTATGTATTTCTTCTCTGGTTTTATTTCTCTAATTATGCCTATTGGTCTTCAGTGTTGATAGATTATTTTATATGATCTTCATTACATTTACCCAGGTATTTCAAATAAGAATATGTGCTCAGCCCTGGTGTGGTGGCACATGCCTTTAATCCTAGCACTTGGGAGGCAGAAGCAGAGGCAAGGCAAGTGGATTTCTGTGAGACTGAGGCCAGCCTGGTCTACATAGTGAGTTGCAGGCCAGTTGGGGCTACCTATAGGGAGACCATCTCCAAAAAAGTAGAATTTATATATTTATTTTATGTTTTTAAAGATTTATTTTTGTTATTTTAAATAATGTATATATGTGTGTGTATGTATGTATCTATGTATATATGTATATATGTTTGTATGTATGTCTATGGGGGCCAGCAGGGTATTGGATCTCCTGTTGCTGGAGTTACAGGTAGCTGTAAGCCACCCTGTATGGATGCTGGGAACTGAACTCAGGTCCTCTGCTGAGCTATCTCTCTAGCCCCCTTTGTATTTTATTATATGTGCAATGTGTACGAAAGTACAATTCTTATAAAGCCTCAGCAGTGGTTAAAATGGCTTCTCTTCTTCCCTAGGTTCCCCTTCCAGAAATAATCCCCAGAATTTCTTGCAAATCATTTCCTGTTCAAAGGACTAATTTAGGACTGGAGCTCAGAAGTGCCTTCCTAAAGCCACACTATACCTTACATCTCTAAAAGCTAGTTCTTTGTATTGTACCAAGCTGTCCTCGGGAAGTTAGTTCTTTTGATGCCCCTGCTGAAGCATTGCTTTCTCAGATGTGTCCAAAGAGACATGTAGGCCGGGGCCCTATTCAGTTCACTGCCGGGCCTTTATGGATTCCTGACTGAGGTACAGACATCTTCAAAGACATGGAGAAAAAGCCTCCTCCTTTTCACCTCCACATGCTCATGTTGACCTGGTATAGACTCCAGGACTGGCGCGTTTCAAACTCATTTATGTTGACCTGGTATAGACTCCAGGACTAGCGCACTTCAAACTCATTTAGCCACATCATCTTCTCAGGGCAATGGCATTGTGACAAGATCCTCTATCTGCTGCACATGGTGTGAAAAAACAAAGGAGGAAACATTTTGCATGGTAGTCATTCTCATACATGAAGGCTCTTGTAAACAGGCAACAAAGAGCTTTGAACTTGAATATGGATTAGAATGGCCCCATTTACTTCACTGTGAGAAAAGAGAAAAAATTCCAACTGAAGAAAAATAACTATTTGAGCACTGATCAGGGCAGAAACAGCACAGTACACTTAAAAAAATCATAATGCACCCATTAAAATGGCTCAATTAAAAATACCAACAATTTGGGCTGGAGAGATAGCCTAGCGGTTAAGAGCACCGACTGCTCTTGCAGAGGACCCGGGTTCGATCCCCAGCACCCACATGGCGGCCGAGAACCGTCTGAAACTCCAATTCCAGGAGAACTCCAGCTCCAGGGGAATCCGACACCCTCTTCTGACCTCCGCGCATTGCACGACACGGGTGCGCAGACCTACATGCAGACAGTGCATTCATACACATACAAAAATAAATAAAATTAAAAAAAAAATACCAACAATTTAAGTAATTCATAGCAATCCATTTGGGCACCATCCACTGACCAAGGCAGGAAAGAAAGAGTCATGATTCACTGGAGAGACTCTGAAGGAAAGTAAAAAGTCCCTACACTATGAAATAGATACAGGAGTTGAAGTACTGAAGCACAGGCTCGAAGGCTTTGAGACAGAAAACCCTGAACAGGTAGCTTAGTGGTGGTCAGTGTCTTCCAAGTGGTTTTCCCAGTGCTGCTAGTTGCGTTCCTTCTCTTTCCCAATATTCTTCCCCAGTCCTGTTGCTTTGCACTGTCAACTACTGCTCACAGGTAAAGGTATAATTTAGTTTTCTGCAAGCCTACTTCTTCTTTTCAAAACAAGATGATTTTCAGCTCTACGGAATAGCCAGGGCCAGATTTTTGCCTTCTGTGGCAAGAGAAACCGTGACCAAAGACACACCCCAGACTTAAATCATTAACTCACACACATCAAATAGTATCTGTGGGTGAAGGCTGGACCATATGGGGTTATATCCAGCCAAAGAAGGGATCAAATCACTATGGACACACAGCAGTTGTAGGAATAATACTTGTTTTGTCTGCTCCTTCCCCAGCTTCTAAGTGAGAGCTGAGTACCCATTATCAAAATGATTACCAGAGAATCCTCACCAGTGTGAGAATGAAAATAAGCTGTCTCCTAACCAGAGGCAAATTGTTCAGTGAAAGTCATTGAGGCTTGAGTGAACAAAACCTTCATGGAAATTCCTTTTATTTATTTTTATTTTTATCTTTTGTCTTTCAAGACAGGGTCTCCCTGTAGCCCCAGCTGTCCTGGAACTCGCTCTGTAGACCAGGCTGGCCTTGAAGTCACAAAGATCCACCTGCCTCTGCCTCCCGAGTGCTAGGATTAAAGGCATGCACCACCACGCCTGGCCGAAATTCTTTTTAAACCTCCCCAGTGCTTCTGGATCACTACAGCAAAGAAGTCAGGCCCCTTGAACCTTATGTAAGAAACATTATGAGGCAGACAGAGATAACTCCTGAAGGTGCAGCCTGGAGCTTAATAACTTTGGGAAGATTAACATGTCTTTCTTTTAGGGTTCAACCATTTAACTTTAATTCTTTGATAATTTCATACATGGATATAATATATGAGTCATTTTCATCCTCCTTCCTCTCCCAATGAATCTTTTCTTCTTCCCAAGAAGTAAGTCTCCCTCCTAGCCCCACTCCTTCTTGTTTTGTGATCTACTGAGTTTAATTATGGTTGTTTTGTACAAGCATCAGCCATTAAACTTTTGAGAGTTGTGATAAACTGGGATAGTATTTATGCTTTTCATTTAATGTCACAGTCTATTCTGGTCAACAGGAAGTCTCTGTTCTCTAAGAACTTGAAAAAGACCCTGGAGGGTGTGAGAATTCTTGACTAGTAGGACCCAGACATGGTGTAAGCATGTAAGAATTAAGGTGATTTGCACCCACTGTGCAGGACAGGTGTGCTCATCTTCGTTTGGTCACTTAGAGTTCATCTTAGTTTATTCATGCTACTTTAACAAAATACCAGTGACTAGATAGCTTATAAACAGTAGAAATTTGTTCTAAAGAGGAAGTACTAGGTTGAGGTACCAACAGGTTTGGTCTTTGGGGAGGATCTTACCTCTCCTTTGGAGATAACTTCTCATTGCATCCTCTTATTGTGATAAGGGATACTCAGTTCTGGGGGTCTCTTATAAAAAAGGACAGTAATCCCATTGGAGAGGACAGAGTTTCCTGAGTTAATCCTCTCCAACAAGGTTTTCTTTTTAACATAATCACTTTGGTTATTAAGTGTCAACATGAGAATTTGGAGAGTAACACAAACATTCAGAACAAGGTGACATTAAGCTATATGTCATTTTCAAGTGACCAAATATTCTTCTTTTTCTTTTTTTGGTCTTTTTGAGACAGGGTCTCCTTGTAGCCCCAGCTGTCCTGGAACTCACTCTGTAGACCAGGCTGGCCTTGAACTCACAGAGATCCACCTGCCTCTGCCTCCTAAGTGCTAGGTTTAAAGGCGTGCGCCACCACGTCTGGCATAGCCAAATATTCTTTAATGAAATCATTTTTAAGGGTATATTGGGTGGAAGAACCAAAAGTTATTCTTTGTTGTTATTTTATTACCAATTTTTATATTTATAAATAAGACTATAACACAAACCATGGTACAACTTTTTATACCTGTATTTATCAATTGGTCTCATTGCCAAACGTACTGCCTTTTCTTGTTAAATTCTTATCAGAAATGTGTTCAAAGAGTAAGCACAGATTTTACATTACCATATAATATGGGTTGAAATTTGGCACTATTGATACTTTGTACCAGGTAATTGTTTGCTGTGAGGAGCTTACTGTTGTGTGAATTTTAGGATATTTAGTAGCAGTCTTGGTGCCTGCCTAGTCTATCCACCTCCTGGTTGTGAGAACTGGAAAATGCCTGAAAAACATTCCTTGTCATCTGGGGCATGTATGGGGGTACATAATCATAGACTTTAGCAAGAGAATTTAGTGTAAAGAACAGGCTCAGTTTCATCTGTCCCAACATCTTCCCTGAAAAAAGATGCTGGGGCAAGACAGTGCTGAATCCTCACAGATCTGTGACTGTTTATGGGTCTTGGGTGCCAAGTATGCCAATCACAGATAGGAACTCAAGAGGCTCTGTATTCTGGCAGAGATACTTGCACATCCATGTTTGTCACTGTCGAGTTTTATTTATAATACCAAGGAAATGGAGGTACCCATCAACAGATGAATGAATGTATATGGATATCTACAATGGCATTTTATTCAGCTGTAAAGAAAAACAAATCATGAAATTTTCAGGAAAATGAATGGATCTGGAAATTATTATATTAAGCAAGGTAACCCAGGCTCGAGAAAACAAATACCATATGTTCTCTCTCATACACAGATCTTAGCTTTTGTAATTTTGTCTTTTTTCCTTTGGAGCTAGGGACTGAACCCAGGGTCTTTTCCTTGCTAGGGAAGTGCTCTACCATTGAGTTAAACCCCCAAGCCAGACCCCAGTTTTTAATGTTAATATGCACACATGTGGGTTGAATATGGGTGTAGGTCATGAACTGGAAAGGGGATCATGAGAGAGGAAAAGGAAGTACTGAAGGTGGGGGAAAGAGGTGATAGAACACACAGGGTCTGAAAGTGGAAGGGAGGCTACCCGGGTGGAAGGGCGTGAGTGTGGAGGAGGATGGCAGAGAAG
Organism: Rhizomys pruinosus; assembly: GCA_009823505.1. Taxonomy (NCBI): domain Eukaryota; kingdom Metazoa; phylum Chordata; class Mammalia; order Rodentia; family Spalacidae; genus Rhizomys; species Rhizomys pruinosus. The sequence continues at coordinate 4,094,224 of VZQC01000197.1, read as the reverse complement.
AGTGTGAAAGTGCCACAAAAAGCCAACGATGCTTGAAAATGTCGAAATGGAACCAAATATGCTAGTTAAAAATAAAGTATTACTAAATGAACATATATCTAGAGTCTCCAACCTACCATTACTCTTTATTCTCTGAGGTTGAATAGATAAACAAACAATGGAGAAAGTGTATACATCAATAGACAATGGAGAAAGTGTATACATCAATAGACAATGGCCTTCAACCTTCACAGCAACCAGCCTGGGAAGCCAAACCACGAGGTCCCCACCAGTTTCTCTAGGATGGCCAGTACTCTGCTAGTACAGTCAGCTTCTCTAATTTCTGCCCCCTTAGAATACCCAGGACCAGCCAAAGCAAGTCAAATGAGTTGTCTGAAAGTGAGTGCATGCTTCTGCTCAGCCTGGCTTCATATCCTGAGACCTCCCAGAGCATGCCTGAGGTCTTCCCTGTTTATTCACCACCATGTTTTCCTGCTTCCCTCACCGGCTTCAGTGTCTCTGCTGAGTGACGAGCCACTTCCTTGCTATGTGGCAAGCTCTGACAAAAAGTCTCCCTTTGTTCTGTTTGGAAGCAGTCTTCGTTTATTTCCACAATTCTCACTGGTTGGGTGAAAGACTGACTTTATTAGTGGAAACAAACAAGAGTGTTTTTTCAGGCATCAGGTTTTAGATGTAGACCTTCAGGGAGTTGTCTGGGAAAGACAGCTGCCCAGCACCTGGAGATGTCCTGGTCTGGTGGAAAACAGCAGCCCCTCCTGGGATTGGGATGAGGAGTAGGGGAGGGAGGCTCTCACAGGAGGGCAAATCACACAGTCCCTGCTGTTCTAGTATCCAGGCAACCTGGAATTAATTCCCAGGCTCACTGCTATACAAATTTGCTTGAAGAACTATAGCTGCATTTTTGTTGAGAGAGAGAGAGAGAGAGAGAGAGAGAGAGAGAGAGAGAGATCTCAAAAGTCTGTTCAAGGGCATGCTCCTAAAGACCTAGCTTCTTTGGGAGCCCCACCTCTCATGCATTGCCAGGGGCTGAGAACAAAGCCTTTAGCATGCTAGGTTTTGGAGGACAATCGAGATCAAAGGCCAGCACTGAAGTTCCACACAGCACCACTTCTGACCAGGAACCTACTTTCCCATTCAAGAAATAAGGCAATAGATGGAATTCTGATAGGAGATGACTATATTTTCTGTACCCTTCTCCCAAAGCAGCTGCTTTAGAACAACATATGAAAGACCAAATAACAACATTAGTAACAAACACTTGGCAAATTTGGAATACTGTCCTACCAAAACAGCATGTGCTGAAACTCAAAGCTAACATTGTGGTTTCTATCAGAGGCTAAGGATTTGGTGCTCAAAGGAATGATAGTAACATTTACCAAGACTATGGAGAGAATTACTCATGAAATACTTTACTATCCAAAGGAGGAATGAGCCCTCTAGAGGACACCAGAGTGGTTCCAGTGAACTGGAAGTGGCAACATGGACACGGTAGTTTGGGGGTCCAAATTTCACCAAGGTAAAATATAGAAAAAGGGACCATGCTGTTATTTTATGTGATAGCTCATGACTATCAGAGAAGTGTAGTTGGTGTTCATGATATGGGCATACTGGGTCATGTAGGGCCTGCAGTGGCCAGAAGTGGTCATGGGTACAACTCCCTAGCAGCCAACTGTAGCCATAGTCTACTGATTCCAGTATGCCCACTGCTTTGGGCCTCCTTGACCTTCCCCTGCCCTCTATAGGCCATCTCAGACATTTCCCCTTTCACTATGAGCTTGCCATTGCTTTGTTCCAGTTTCCAAGAGCCACCCCAGTTACACATTACTTCCGCCCCCTGGTATCCTTTCTCAGTGTTAAACCCGATGTCATGTAAATGCCACCAAGCAAGTGATTTCTTGAATAGCCAATTTTGCACTCTTTTTTTTTTTTTAAACAATTTTTTATTTATTTCTGTATGTGTATGAATGTACTGTCTGCACGCAAGTTTGTGCACCTGTGTCGTGCAATGCCGCGGAGGTCAGAAGACGGCATCAGATTCCCCTGGAACTAGAGCTCTCCTGGAATTGGAGTTTCAGACGGTTCTCGACCGCCATGTGGGTGCTGGGGATCGAACCCGGGTCCTCTGTAAGAGCGGTCGGCGCTCTTAACCGCTAGGCCATCTCTCCAGCCCCAATTTTGCACTCTTAATTAGAGGTCCTAGATAATAGAAATTTAAAAACATCGGGGGGGCTGGAGAGATAGCCTAGCGGTTAAGAGCACCGACGCTCTTGCAGAGGACCCGGGTTCGATCCCCAGCACCCACATGGCGGCTAAGAACCGTCTGTAACTCCAATTCCAGGAGAACTCCAGTTCCAGGGGAATCCGAGACCCTCTTCTGACCTCCGCGGCATTGCACGACACGGGTGCACAGACCTGCATGCAGACGTGATGAAGACCACGAAGCTTGTATATCTGTCACTAACCGCCTAGCTCCCCAGTTTGACATAAATTTCTCCTCATATGGCACAGGCGGCACACCTTCGTAAAGGATCTCCAATAAAGAAAGGTGTCCCTACCAACTTGGAGACACAAAATATGTTTCTATAACTACTTCAAGTCTCTATTTGGGTGGATAGGTCATTCATTTCTTTCTACCACTGACCGACCACACTCGATTTTTTCTTTGCGGTACCTGACTTATAGTAGGCTTCTTCTATTAGCGGTGTCCTTTTTTAGACATGCAGGCTTTCAAACATTGTGCATTGTGTTTACAAGGGTAATGTCTGTTGTGTAGGTGGTATACAGAGATGTCATAACGCCTCCCTTGGCAGTACTCTTGTTCTTAGTCTCATCCTGTACAAAGAGCACTAACAAGACTCTTTCATCATTTTCTCTCATGTATACTTACAATTTCAAATAATAGGCTATTGATAGTATACGAGCTCCATATTTTGGATGAAGTATCAATGTAAAAAATAATGGCTAATATTCTTAAAGATCTGTTGCGGCGAGAAATTTACCACGATATCACTTTGGGGCGATGCGTTGGTCTGAGGCCAATGAATAACGGACTGGTTAGTATGCGTGGATAATGTTTAGTGTAGATCGATTGGTAGAGGCATGACCTTTGCGACTATTTCTACACAATGAAAGACGGACTCAAGGACAATATTAATCTTCCTCCAGAAAGGACGCGCTGATCTCTCATTGTCTTGATTCGCTCTCTGGTGATCTTCACCAGCAAGAGTTAGTCAAAGTAAGTTTCATCCCGAGTATTGTTCTTAGAGAGTTGTTTTTCAAGGACTTAGATAGAACAATATTAAGGATTTTGATAGTAAGTCCCGTAGAGTGCAACTTATGTCTGAGATCTTATTCTTCTCATACTTGTTCGTGATATCTTACCACATTTGATGTCTCGCTAGAATTCTATGGATTTGGAGTGGGTTATTCCCCTTGTGTGGCTTTTTACTGAAATGTGGCGTGCTGATAAGATCTAAAACTGCAGTTCCTCAGGAACTTCCCATGTGTTCAGCAAGGCTGTCCCCATTTCAATCCTTTGTTTCATTGCATTTGAATCCAACGGGAAACTCTTTCTACTTCCAATCTTTCTTAATAAGTTTTAATGTCACATCCAAGTGAGGCTGGAGAGATGGCCTAGCAGTTAAGAGGCACCTGACTGACTCTTGTAGAGGACCAGGTTTGCATCCCCAGCCCCACTATGGCGGCTGAGAACATCCCTGTAACTCCAATTCCAGGAGAACTCCAGTTCCAGGGGAATCGTACGCCTCTTCTGACCTCCTCATGCACTGACACGGGTGTGCACAGCCTACTGCAGACAGTACATTCATACACTACAAAAATAAATAAATTTAAAAAAATGTTTTTAAAAAGTTTTCATCCAAGGATGTGAAGTTTCAGAATTTGACAATGTGTTGTTTGGAAACGAAGCCTTTAGATCACCAATTCTTATCAGCCCAGCCCCGTAGGACTCTGCCAGTTTCCAGTTCCTTCTGTTTAGGCAAAGTCTAAATCTTCAGCTTCTTTGCCTATCCCCAGTATACAAATGAAGAAAAGGAAAAAGCAAATGCAGCTGTTGGCTTACTCCCCCCCGGGGAGATCTTAGCCGCACATACCCCATGGCTCTGCAGCTCTACAACAGCTTTAAACAAAAGCATACCAGTACCGTCAGGTATTGCAATAATCACGATTTTCTTCCTGCTTATTTCCACCTTGCCATCGGTGATGATTTTTAGAAACCTTTGCTTTGTTTAACATTTTCCCTATTATTTCCTGACTGATTGGATAATTGGATTATAAATTCAGTGCATCATAAAATAAGAAAAGTGTTATCTCAAAATTAGCAAACATATGTGAGTGCTAAGCAAATGCCAACTGTCTTCACTCTGGGAATGCCAAAAGAAAACTTATCAAACACTTCCAAGTTGTATTTTAAACATTATTAAGTCTTTAGGTATTTATCTTTGAAATGTGTTTATTTGGGGCCAGAGAAATTGCTCAGTGAGTTAAAGGCTTTTGCTGCCAAGCTGACAACATGAGTTCAATTCTTGGGCAACAGACTCCTGAAGTTTCTCTTCTGCCCTCCACACATGCAATGTCAGTCACACACAACACATACACACACACACAACACCACACACCCACACACCACACACACACTGAATGAATGAATGAATGCAGCAAAACATCTAAATGTGTTTATTTGAAGTTATCTATCAAATACTCCTCATTTATTTTTGTTCCTACTCTGCTTCCTCAGAAAGAAGCCTTAATGCTTTACGATTAATTCCCAAGAGTGAGTTCAGGAATTTCAGGGTTGAGCAAGAAATAAACAGTGCTCTGGAGATGGTGGAAGAGGCAAGGGGATGACTACTCAGAGGAGAAACAGGATAGACTTCTCCTAGAGAGGGACCTTACATCTAGGTGATGTGGCTCAGCAGCTGGGTGGGGAGTCTCTAGGTCAGAGGATTTCAAAATCAGCAAACAGCTTGACATCTTTTAGAGGTACAGATTTATATAATCTGTGGCTAGCAGATTGAAGAAAATACTTTGTTTGTGTTTGTTTGTTTTTGTTTGTTTGTTTGTTTGTTTGAGATAGGGTCTCCCTATAGCCCCAGCTGTCCTGGAACTCACTCTGTAGACCAGGCAGCCTTGAACTCACAAGATCCACCTGCCTCTGCCTCCTGAGTGCTGGGATTAAAAGCCTGCTGCCATGCCCAGCCATGAAGTACTGTAAGATTTGTCAGAAAGCATGCATAGTGCAGGAACTCAGGTGGGTGTGGGGGGCATGGAAAAGGAAGTGACTGCTAAATTCGATTGAGAAATGATGTATGATGTATGGAAAATAGTTTAATAACAATAATAAATTAAAAAAAGAAAAATACAATGAAAGAACTAAAAAAAAAGCATGCAGATTCTAAATGCCTAGGTATCTGCTTACTGGGACTGTTTTAAAATAACTAATTGTAAACATTAAAGTTTAGCACCAGTGATTTATTAGATCTTTACTAATCAGCTTGGCATAAGAAGTCTTCCCTGGCCGTTCCTGAATGCACCTTCCCTGAGCCAGGACATGTACTTTTCTCTCAAGTCCCCCATGTACATGTTTGCTTTTAATGCCTTAATGTCCCTTTGAGTTCTACCTTGACTTCTTTGCAGAGTCTTCATAGTCTATTGCATTCCTCCATCTGTAGTCTCTTGCCCCAGGTGGCTCTGTAGATGAATATTAAATAATTTAATATCAGATAACTTAAACTATTCTTTCATTTCATACTCCAATAAGTACAGCACAGATAAACTGTATTCAGGGATGAACCCAATGGGGTCTCTCTGTATTGTCTCTGGTCACTTCTTTTCCATTTCAAGATCCAAGCTTCCTCAGTTATGCCTCTTTGCACACACAATCTGCAATCAGGAGAAATGAATGACAAGACACGAATAAAATTGTGGGAGTTACAGTAGTTGGTTAAGCTGATTGGATTATAAGGTTTTTTTTTTCTTTCTTCAAAGAGTTCTTTGAGCTCTAGATCGATAGTCTTTTATGTTTATATCTTCTGCAACAAAGAAGAGGCAACAATTATTCGGTCATATAGAGTTTTGTGACTCAATAGTGGTTTTATTCTATATATTTCTCCTAAGTTGTCATTGGATCTCTGCTCTAGAGTGGTATTGTTTATGATGTTGTGCTGCTCTCTTAGATCGTGGGTTTATATTATTAGGGTTCATTGTTGATTTTGTGTCGTGTCATAAAGTATTGATTGTAGATGCTCGATGTTATATGTGTATTAGAATAGTCAATTGTCACTTCTCGTAGGTCTATTATTTTCTTTTTTCTTATTGTCAACGGTCATTCTCTCTTTTAGTGTCTAATAAGAACATCTTCCCCTTAGGTGTCAAGCGACTGTCTTTTAATAAGTGAGGTCACCATACATCTTTAGACATGCTAGTAAGGGCATTTTATCAACTTTGTTGATCAAATTCAATAATATTCTCAGATATGGATAATTTGCTATTCTTTTGCTGTCTTCAATACCTTTCTTCTTGACCACAGCTCTTATTATTCAGGAAGAATGTAGATTTAGTATCAATTAAGATCCAATGTAAGAATGTAAGGGTTTATATACTGGGTGTATATTTATGAATGTATGTTTTATTTGCCGTATTGTGATCTTAATGAAGCATGAAGTTTCTCTCTTCATACTATATTTGATAATTTAAGTTGTGTTTTTCTCCCTGTTATCCAAGTATGGATGGGTTCTATAATTTGGAGGATAGTGAATTCTCATTTATGTTTCGACTAGCTGTGGTTAGCACAGAGTGTGTGTTGACTTTCTACTGGAAGATAGTATTGTAGAGATAGATGCTGGTAGTACTAGTTCAAAGGGCTGGTGAGGTGCCGTGGTCCTGCAGTCTAAGGACCAGCAGAGGGGACGGTAGGAGATGCTCTGACGAATTAATCTCGATAGGAAATGTGTCTGTGAGTGACCATTTTTGGAGGGTGTAAGTTGTGGTCAATTTTCTTAGTATTCAAGTATTGTCCTTTGCTAGATTAGTGATAAGCTGATACATTGTGTCTTTGCAGTAATTGGAACTCTGGTGGGGAATTTAAATGGGGAAAGGTATTGTGACGTCCTATTATTAGTGTGCTGGGTTAATATCGGTTGCCTTGAGTAGATATGAAATGACCCAATTGTCTTCTCAATATTAAATTAGTTTGTTGGTGCTCTACTGGGTGTTTTATGGTTTGTTACATTTACCTATGTATTTTCTATGTTGATTGTTTGAAAAAAAAAACCCACAAACGAGAATTTTCACTCCAAACTTTTTGTCAGGTTTTTCCCCAATAATACTTTCATACTATTTATTGGTTCTTATCTATAATTAAAGCATGTTGTGGAAGCCCTTCTGTTGCTGCTATCTTTGTGTGCCTATGTGCTCTTTTTTGCTTGTGAAGCCTATGTCTCGTCTGATACTCTATAGATATAGGCTCCATCAAACCCGTCTTTCGCTTTAATGTATACTTCTGCTAACGGCATTTGCTGTGGAAATAATAACTTTAGCTTGCCATACACGGTTACACTGTAAGCTAGGAAGATTGATAATAATACCTGAGAAAAATGTATGAGAAGTTGTGTGTCTATGTAGGACAGCTTACAATTGAAGATCAGGTTATTGGTTTTCTTCTTGAAATGCACATCTCCTCCGCGTCAAATCTTTCTAGAAAATTTAGTCAGGAAGGTAATGTTTTAGCCCATTAATATTTAAGGTTATAATTGAAGATGGATGTCTTCCTTTCACTTTATTATCCATTTGACTTCTAGCCTCTGATTTTGCTCCTATGGTTTATGTTTTATTAGTTTTTTTTCCTAGGTGTTTGAGGATTGTTTGCTCCTCTCTTCTGCCCTTGAATTGCTTCAAGTATTTTTATGAAGAGTTGTTTTCCAGACATGTATTCCATCATCTTGTTTATGTCATGGAATTTATCTCTCTCCTTTTCAAAGTATAGTCGACATTTTGCTGGGTATAGTATTCTGGTTGGCATCCATAGTCCCTTAACACTGGGAATGGCTTTGCTCCATGTTTCTTCTTGCTTTTCATGATTTGAGGCGAGAAGTCAGTTGTAATTCGGATGGGTTTCCCTTTGTATGTGACTGTTTTTCTTTGTAGCCCTCAGAATTTTGTCTTGTTTTTGGCATCTAGCATTTTAAATGATATGGCGTGGGTGTTTCTTTTCTTATCTTGTCTTCATTGGTTTGCTATGTGCTTCTTGTATTTGTTATGGGTTTGTCTATTTTTAGTTTTGGGGAAATTTTCATCTATATATTCTGTTGAAGATCTGATCAATACTATTCTCTTGAGGATTTCTTCTCCTTTCCTCTATTTCCATCATGATACTGAGTTTTGACCTTTTCATAGTGTCCCATTATTGGCCTGGTTGTTTCCACTTTTGTGTATTAAAATTTTTCATAATCTTTATTTGAGCTTAATTGCTCTGTGTTATCTTCCAGATCTGATATTCTTTCCTCTTCCTCCATTCTACTTCTGAGGCTTTTTCCTTCCTTTCTTCTTTTGATGTGAATTGTGTTTTAATTCCTTTTTTGTTTCATCCTGTGTTTCTTTAGTACTTCCATTCCCTTTAGCTCCTCAATCTCTTCTTTGTGCTACTCAATCTCTTCTTGTATCTCCTTACTTCGTTGGTTGGCTTTTTTTTTTTTTTTTTTTTTTTTTTTTTTAAAATTTTTTTATTAATCATTTTTATTTCTTTCTGGAGTTTGTTGGTCTGTTCCTTTAGTTCTTTTCTGAGTTTGTATTCATTGTATCCCTCTAGGTCCTTTGAGTTTTTCATTCTCTCATCTTTGTTTCTATTATTCTTTATTTTTTTCTCCCTCTAGTTTCTTTCAGAGTTTGTCATCTGTTCCTTTAGTTCTTTCTGATGTTTGTCATTGTATCNGACAGTACATTCATACACATACCAAAAAATAAATAAATTAATAAAAAAATTAAAAAAAAAAAAACATCACAAGACCTGCCTTTAATGTAGAAGTTACAAATCATGTCGAAAAAGAAAAAAATGCAAATCATAATTAACAATAATTAATAAAGCTCTTTAAAAACTACATGAGATTACTTTGGGACACAAGAAGCATAAGAATCTCTGTTAGTTCAAGGCCAGCCTGGTTCTACATAGGGAGTTCAGAACAGCTGTGCTACAATGAGACCCTCAAAAAGAAAAAAAAAAAAAGGAAAAAGGAAAACTACATGTGAATTAAAAGAGGAGTATTAAAATGAGAAATTTTAAAAATTTTTGGTCTTTTTGATAACAGAGCTTCCCTGTAGCTCCAACCAGCCTGCAGGCTCACTATATAAACCAGCTGGCCTGAACTCACAGAAGATCCACCCACCTCTCCCTCCAGAGTGCTAAGATTAAAAGACATGTGCCACCACAAATGGCAAAATATATTTCTCTTTTTAAAATATCTTATTTAAAAAAAAAAAAAACCCCCAAAAACCAATAAACACAAATGACAATGACCCAAACAAAATGGACAAAAAGGGGGGGAGGGAGAATTTCCATTTCTTTCCTGGTTGAAATAAATAAATCAATCACAAGCTGGGCATGTTGGTGTATGCCTTTGCTCCCAGCACTTGGGAGGCAGAGCAGAAACTCTTTGAGTCAAGGTCAGCCTATCTACATAGCAAGCTTCCAGGCCAGCTGAGATTACATGGAGACCCTATTCAAAAAGACCAAAAAGCAAGAAAGGAAGAACAAAAGAAGAAGAACAAGAAGAAGAAGAAGAAGGAGGAGGAGGAGGAGGAGGAGGAGGAGGAGGAGAGGAGAGAGGAGGAGAGAGAGGAGGAGAAAAGAGGAAGGGAAGAAGAATCAATCTACGGGGCTTGGTATGTAATTATCCCTTTTCTTTTTTCTTCCCCTCCCTTTTTTCTTTTTCTTTTCTTACTCTTTTGGGGATACCAGAAAGATACGTGTTTACTGGGTAGTCCAGGAAGCCTTGAATTATCAACTGAGAAAGAGTCTGGTTAATCTGGGGGGGGACAGGGGCGTGTGGGAGCGGAAAGGGGTCATCATCCCTAAAACATGCTAGTCGTTTCTAGTTTTCTAGCTCCTGTTTATTATGTCACCCTCTGAAATGGTTCACACCAATCACCAGAAGGAAATCAGGATGCCACCAATATGCACTTCTTCCATGCTGAAAATGGGCACAGGGTGTGGCAATTTGGGGTACCCTTGATCAGTGGGTCTATCTAAAGTACCCCAAAAGTATATCTATAGAAAGGGGGAAAATTGCCTTGACTAGTTCTTTTGCATAAGTACGAAGAAATGTTTTCTTAAATTTTTAATGAATTAATTTATATAGATCACACCAACTTTTACATTTAGCTGGGCATTGCGGTCTCACTCATCAGACTTTATATTTCCCGAGCACCTGACAGGATGGGCAGAGGCAGCCGTGGGATCTTGGATTCAATGGCCTGAGGGTAACCCCTCCTACAGAGCGGAGTTCCAGGACAGCTGGTGGCTACAGCAAGACCCTTGGTCTATAAGAAGATCCTCAAAGGAAAAAAAGCTATTAAGAAAAAACTACTGAAAAACCAAACCTGTGGTCACGCCCAGTCCTACCTCAGCAAAATTTACAATTTAAAAATAATACAAATCGTCTTGATGAAAAGATAAATGTACAAAACATACCTAAAAATAGCCACAAGATGGGAGTGATCGGCTGTGGTGCCGATACTTCATGGTCTCCGGGGTATAGCCCAACGTCTGGCTGGATGTACCACTACTGGTGCACCGGAACTAGGCGTGCCCGTAAGTCCATCTCACAAAGAAGACCATCCCCTCCCCTCACTTTCCTTGGCTTCCTCTCTCTCGTGTACATTCTCTGTGGAGCGGTCCGTCGTGGGGATAAATGCACTAGCTGATGTCACCTATGCACCTAACCCTGCTTCCTTCCACATGATTCAGTCACAGCTATTTGAACTCGTGTCCCCGTGTAATTTAAAGAGGAGAAAGAGGGGAAGCCCAACCTCCAGCAACGCCCCAATGTTCCCATCGTCTCCATCTCTCAGTGCCTCGACTCAGTCCGTTGAAAATGGGCGTCAGAAGGGAGGAGAAGGCCAATGTTTTCTGGCCGTCAAGATCTATCGTGTGGTCGCAGAATAGCTGCCGAGCCTTTGGTCCTATTTTTCATCCTGGCTCTAAGATAAAGTTGGAATAAGGTCTTCCAAAATCCGGAAGTGTCAGTGTGGATAAACCTAAAAGCATAAACAAAAATTATTTTTATTTTCCATGTTCATTGTGTTTTTGCGTTTCATAATGTATGTGAAGTGCACCCATGTTGTACTCAAAAATGCCTTTTTTCCGGAGGCGCAGGGAGACCGAGGGTGTGAATACGGTTATGTCAGTCCTTAACATGACCAAGTGAACAAAATTGGTTACCCACCTGATTGTGGGTGCTGGGAAATTACGCAAATCCAGTCCTTCTGCAATAAGAGCTCTAAACCATTCTGCTTCTGGATTAGAACCTGGATCTTTGGCCACAACGCAGGGTGACCACTAAGCCTAAGTCTTCCAGGGCCCCCTATTTATCTTGTTTTTTGCATTTGGTTGAGCTTAATTTGGGAAAGGAGCATGTGAGTGGTCTACCATATTGTTATGTTTTCCAAAATACCGCTACAATTGTGGGGTCTATGCGCTTTGGTGGGGATAGTGGGTGATGGGCAACGTCTTACCAAGCCTGCGACCACAAGTAAGGGAAATCTGCTTTCCAGTCTCCCAGCACTCATAATTAGAATAAGAATCGTAGGCGCAACAGATCCTCGCAAAGGGCGTCAGCCGTGCCACTGTGTGGAGCTTCCAGTTTAGACACACTCTTTTGTCCATGCTGGACTACTCTGGTCTGGCTTGTTGCTTGCACAGGTCTTATTGCATCTAGTCATTAAGCACTGTGATTACATGGGTCCGATGCGAACTAACCCTGTTGGCATCCGCCACGACACCCAGGTTGTCCATTACCTTCACAATTCCCGGCTTTCTACCCAGATCTTCGGGAATTGGCCCTCCCTTACCAATCTTTTTTTGGAGTCCTTTTCGTGTCTCCTCTCAAAGATGATTCCCCTGAAGAGCCAATGAACCTCTTTTTCCTCTATGTGCTATCAGTTGCGCTGGATCTCCTCATCCTGGGTTATTAAGACCCTAATTTGGTCTCGCCGTTCCTTCAATGCGGTACAAAGTGAAGACAACCCATTAAAATAACATGGTGCCGCAAATTCATATAGATCTTTTCCAAGATGACTTGTCCCCTCAGTTATATCTTAACTTATAGAGTTTCATATTTTATGGCCGGAGTTACGTTTAATTATCTTTGATTCTACTTTAGCAGGATAGATTGGCGTAGCAAGTGGGTGGCTCCCCTATGGTCCTTTGTGACCGGGAAGACCTCTAGGTTCCACAAATCTGCCTGGCTTCTGTGTGGTCTTTATACAGAGTTTTATCTATAGTAGGCATTTCTGCTGTTTACTCATTTATTTTTTGTGGAGAGCTATTTCAACGTGTGGTAGTTTGGCTCTCCTCTCTTTGTTAACTCCTTCGATTTTTTAGGCCACGTTAATCTCACCAGGCGATTGATGGCCAAGCCAATTATTAGTGTTCATAGCTCCTGGACACTTCCTAGTAACCAAGGCCAGACCTTAGGCTTACTGTCCCTATTTGCATTGAACCATCTTATCTTCTCTCCATGCCTTGAACACGCATTAGTTAGCTGTTTCTAGAGTCTCCACTACAGTGATCATCGGCCATAGACCACATGAATGGATGTTAAGCCTTCCTCGGAAAAGCCCATAGGACCAGTGATTTAAATGGGCTCCCTCCCTAGTAATCAGCCTGCCTCTGGTTCTTCTCCCTCATGTTTCTCTTGGTAGTGCCGGATAACGGAATTAAGAGGTGCAAGTCCATGCCCAGGTACACGTCCATGAATCAACATATCTTAATTTGGATTTAAAGTTTCCCGCAGTACCTATTGTTTGCGCCAACATTAATCCTCCCCTCACTGTGTAGCCTGTGGGGATCTCGACTCGCCGAAGTAACAAGTGCCCAACATCAAGATCTCTCTCAGCCTCTCATCTGTCTTGTTTCGCTCTTGTAAAATAGTCAGCTTGTAACTGGTGTTGTGATCTACTAATTCATGCCCACACACCGCTAATTATATAAGTTAATGGTGCCTTTTTTACTTAGAAATTACAGTTCCCTAAATAGCATGCTAACTATCTCGCTCTATGTATTAATCCTTAATTGTACTATAGATTCATCCTATATTAGACCTCTGTGAGACGGCCACGTGAAATCGATCGGAGGTCTTTCAACGGCTCCGTATACAGCAGATTTTGTCCACCTCCCCCAGCTAATTTTCCGTATCAATTTGACATATTCCTTTCCTTTCTCACTCTAATAAATCAGTGTCTAATTAACCTATCTACAAGATTATCCACCTGCTATCTGCCTTCTCTCACTCTAGGTTTCAAATAATTCTTTTTGTTTTTTGATGGACAAGCGTCTCCGTGTAGCCCCCAGGTGTCCTGAAACTCCAACTCTGCAATATACATTCATTGCTGGTCCTGAAGCGTCCCGAAGTATTCCACCGCACCTGGGCGCACCACCACTCCGTGCTCTCCTGTCTACACCAGTGTGGTATCTTATATAATATGGTAGACTAATTGACTGTCTCGAACAGCCCCTAAGTGCCAGCCCCAGATGTCCTTGTAACAATCTTCCTACTCAGTAAACCACAGCTACTCGCACTAGAACTCCCCAAGCAAATCCGCCTCCACACGTGGTGATGTATACCTTGTAATCCCAGCACTTTGGTCGCGAAAGGTCGAGTAAGTTAGACCCCCGAAACAGCATCGAGTCACAGCTATCCCTCAGGCTATCATAGTTGAGCTTCTTAGGTTCAGACCACTGCTGCAGTGAGTGCCCTTGTTCCTCCTGAAAAAAAGATGCAAAATCTCTGCCAATGCGATCTCACTTGGATGCCTACCTTCCCATCGAGGCCTGAACTGAACCACCACTCCTGGCCTCTCTCCAGCCTGGAGAACGTGTGCTAAAGAAAAAGGTTTAAACACTAGGCCTGTTGCCTTTCTCTCTATTTTCCCGTCTTTGGAACAGTATCGCTAAGCTGCCCACATGGACTAGAACCCAGCCTGTCTCTTGGACTCACTCTGTAGACCGGCTTGTGCCTGAAACTCCACCAGAGATCCACCCTGGCCTCATGCCGGCTGACTCTACTGCCAGCCACTGGCTCTTGAACGTGAAACCGATTTTTAATAGATTACTGCCCAGTGGGAGTGATTAGATAGGTTATAGATAGATAGGATAGATAAAATAGATAGATAGATAGTGATGAGATGAGTTGCATATTATTAGATATATTCAAATAGATACGATGATAGAGAGAGAAGCTTTTTGTCGACCACCGAATCGAACTCCTACCCCATATAGATATGATAGATAGATAAAGATAGATTATAGCCATAGAGTAGGCGATAGTAATGATTAGGTATCCAGGGAATGTGTAGCTAAGGTCTTCACAAGTTAGTGAATTACCATCATGCACTGTCCCTTCTGAAAAAGGTCCCTTTAGTGTTTACGTAAGATTAGTATCCCTGCGGTTTCTTGTTCTCTCCTCTCATTTTCCTGCCCTTGCCATTCACCAACATCCCAATGGTAAACCCATTCTATCACTCCTTTCCTATTCCCTATGGTTATTCCATTCTTATTTATTAAATTTTTTGTTTCTTTTTTTCCTTATTTTTTTGAGACAAAGTCTCCCTTTGGTCTCCCTTTAGTACCAGGCTGGCCTTGAAGCTCACAGAGATTGGTGTGGCCCCCTGCCGTCTAACTCCCAAGCTTGCTGGATTAAAGGACACTCACCAGGTCCCTTCTGTTTCCTAATTTATATCACTGCTGATCCCTTCGCTCGCCTCCCATAAGTTCAACCCCTAACACCCGCCGATCGTTCAAGGGCTCTTCCTTGAGAGCGTCTTATTAGTTTCCTGATTCTCTAAGGGATTTGCAAAATCTGAAAGAACTAACTAAAAGGCAAACTAGCATCCTCTATGTTGGGATAGCTTCTCAGTGGAATCCGCCAGGTTATCAACGTTGATACTATCACCTGTGGTTGTTGCAGTGAAGGTGCCTCAATTCCTAACTTTGTGAAAATTGCCCCTCTCAGTTATAACACCTTGGCCAATCTGTGAATAGGATATTTTCTTAAGATTGGCTTGAGTTATTACTAGCCGGGTGAGGCCCAGTCTACGTGGTGAATAGAGTTCCAACTTCCCGAAGGTAGCAAGTATTCTGCTAGAAAGCAGCATGGCTGGGCTGGGGAAGATGCTCGGAGGTTGTAAGAGCGCCGACTTAATTCTGCCAGAGATCCTGGGGTTTAATCCCCAGCACTCCTGCATCTGGTCTTTGGCTGAGAATGCGTCTTATTAACTCCAGATTCAGTGGGAATCTGACACCTCTTCTTACCTCCAAGGAATTACACGACATGGGTGCACAAAAAAAAAAAAAAAAAAAAAAAAAAAAAAAAAAAAAAAAAAAAAAAAAAAAATTAAGAAATGTAAAGAGAATTTAAATAGTATACGCTCAGTGGCTTGCTCACCTGGGCCAGGAAAGTAAACCATGTAATTGAGCAAAAGTGGAATCCTCCATACCATAGTGCTTCTAGCTCCGCTGTCCAGGTTCCCAATGCACTCGCATGTTGCACTATTGCGGGCCCTTCTCTTTGAAGCCTCATGAAACTGTGTAAAGACATGACGTGACCGTCGAGAGAACTGAAGAGCTTGAATGAGATCCTTCCCACACCAATTGGATTGAGGTCTTACTGTTATGACAGTTGTTGCGTCCCACTAGCAAAGTTACAAGTGAAACTAGAACCACATTCCGACTAATTAGGAGAAAGTGCATACCGATTGATGGTTTATGTCTTTCTGTGTGTTGGGGCTACCTCACCTTAGGAGGATGATTGTTTTCAGATCCATCCATTTACTTGGCAAATTCATTTTTCTTAACAGTTGAATAATTAGAGTTATGCAGTATGAAGTGTGAATTGATGACTTAAGCCTTTATTTAGTCCATCGATTAGTGATGGGTTGACATCGTAGTTTGTTTCTTTTTCCTGGCTAATGTTCTGAAGACCCACCAGACAGCTGGAGCCACCACATCCATGAACGAATTGTTAGCGAACCAATAGATCCTGCTACAAGAAGCCTATTGGGCTACCTATACCCCGAGGAATTCAATTGGGACCCTGGATTAATGTAGATTTCTTAATTATAGCCTTCTGAGAGTATGCCATCCATACTTCCATGTAATAATTCCCTATGGCGTGCCACCATAGCTTGCTAGTTCTGCCAGACCAGTGAATTAAGTGTACCCTTTCCCACATCCTTGCCAGCTTTTGTTGTCCATTGTTGGTTTTTTTTGTTGTTTTATTTTTGTTTTTGATCTTAAGGTGCATTCGGACCCTGGGGTAAAAATGGAACTAAAGATGTTGCTAGAGTGAACTATTATATAAAAAACAGTTTCTCGAAGCCATTCGTTGTGAGTTTCATCACTGTTGAGAATTCCTGTTTAGTTCCGCCCCATTATTTAATTGTTATTGTTTTTGTGGATGTTTAGTTTTATTGAGAAGTGAGTCCTTTGTATATTCTAAATACTAACCCTCTAGAAGATGTATAGCCGAACAAGACTATCACATTTTCTTTTGTTGAGTTGTATTTTTATGTTGTTATTGTTTTTGTCCTCCGCTCCCGTATATGAGGCACTCCGTGTGTGCATAGAACTGCGACGCATTTGGAAAGAGGACTAAAAGCGCGCCACCTCCAACAAAACTCCAACCCAGTTTCCAGGAATGAGATCCCATGATGGGTTCTCTTTCACAATGCTTCTGCAAGCATCATGTACATGTGGTGAACTTATATATGTGCAGCCAATCCACTCAAACACATTAAAAATAAAATTTAAATAGGGACTAAATATATAGTGTAAGTTTAAGAGCTAAGTCAGACCTCCAACCAGAATTAGATTATGAACCCAGCCCTATAACACGCTTGCGGCCTGCTGGTGGACGCCATAGGATGTGGCCTGTCTTAATCTTAGCACTCATGAGGGCAAGAAAGCAAGGTAAATCGTCTTATGGAGCCCATCCAAAGCCCAATGGTCTATACAGGGAGTTCTAGGCTAGCTTGAAGGGACTTACATGGGGCAGGATCCTGTCTGGGAAAAGAAAGAGGTGCCCTAACTAATGCCTGTTACTCTGCAATATTGCGGGTCAACAGAACACTAGCTTTTAACCCTTACTTACAAATTAGGTCAACATGAAAGAACACAAAAGAATATGGAGTCAAGAATTTCGTTCATCCCCCAAATAAATTATACAAAAAGTCCGGACGTTAGCCCTGTCTCTAATGATCACCTCACGGAATGCCTCTTCCATTTGAAGGTTAGAATGATACCGTAAGTACTGATTATTTCTCAATCAGAATAAGTGTGATGTCCTTATACTAGTTTACAATTACGCTCGGATTAACAAAATATATAATTTATATGTATTCATACATATAAGAATAATTTGGTATATATGGATCTCAATTTTATACAGAGATTGACCCATAACGAGTTCCATACCTGGATTCTAACCAAATCAATAATGATAGTTATACTGAATTTGTGGTGGCCAGGAAATCCTGCTAGGAGATGGACTTCAGGTCTCAGAGTCAAAATGAGTGCTTCACTGCAGAAAATCGTTAACCTTTTGTACATAATCTGCATTTCCTTGTAATGTCAGTTACCCGAGTATCCCAGCATGGTGCTGAGAACAAACCATACGTAAGTCCAGTTTCCAAATGGATCCAGGTTTTTCTCTTATATCTAGCTTATTTTGTCCTTGTGCTGTTGGACATGCTCAAACAACTAAGGTGTATGCAACCTAACACACATAATATATAGGCAAACATTTTCATAGATCATGAAAGATAAATATCAATAAATTGTTATATAGAAGTAAGTACTTATGGTATAGGCTCGATCTGTTTATGCGTAAAAATATCCCCTATAAAATTTATGAGTGGATTCTCTAACAGTCTGAAGTGCTATTTATCAAAGATGCTAATTTGATTAATTATTTGGGAACTAATATGAACAAAAGAACAATCTTGTATGTTAAAAAGGAAAGTTTAAAAATAGTTCCTATTGTGGGGTGGTGCCGTGCACCGCCTATAATCCCAGCAGTCCTACCGGGCAGAGACTAGATGATAATCTGGAATCATTGAGTTTCACAGAGCGGCCTACTTTATCCACATAGTGGAGCTCAAGGGCCAGCTGAGAACTGAGCGAGGCGGAGACCTAGGTTCTCAATAAAAAGATACCGACCCCCTAATTCAACATACGAGACAAGCAAACAGAGACATCCTCTAACGATCATTGAGTGGAGGGCAAGATGACTCAGTGGACAGCTTTAAATACTTGAATTTAGCCGAGGCAATCTGACGCACCGTCTGAGTTCAATCCCAGGAACACCGGCAAGTTCTCTAGTGGGCGAATAAAGAAGGAGCCAAGATACCAAACGTATCACCCACATGTAATGAATCCTCTAACCTCTCTCTACTATAGGAACACGGTGCCAGGCACAGGCAACCCGGATGCACATTGTACAGTTTCACAAACCAAATAAATAGGATAAAAATAAAACTCTAAAAAAGCCTATGGGAAATCACATAGCCTGGATTAGGCCCCACTGTCTTTTAATGTAAATATAAGGGAAAGACCAGATAAAAAGAGAAATAGAACTTTTTTATATAGTGGTGGAACGTTAGTGAGTCTGAGAGCTACAGGGAAACCTAGGAGAGAATTCAGAGAAGGAATCAATTCTAGTATGGACTGACAGACACTAAACAAACTTGTCAACATCGCTGTTATATTTTTCCCCAGTCTATGGGGCCTAGTGACCATCTGAAACTCCAATTCCAGGAGAACTCCAGTCCAGGGGAATCCGATACCCTCTTCGACCTCGGAGGCATGGCACGACACGGGAGCACAAAACTACATGCAGATGTAGGGATACCATCCCATACATCTATTTACAAAGAAATTAGAAATAAAATAAAACCTATCATAACACCTCTAGGTCCTTTTTGAGTTTTTCATTCTCTCTCTTTAGTTCTCTGAATTCCTCTTTATGTTCTTTAATTTCTCTGCATAGGTCTGCAATTATTCCTCTAAGATCTGTTCCTTGGGTCTCCTCCAAGGGGTTCCCATTGTAGCTGTCTCCTACAGGTTTGGTAGAGCTTGGTGCAGGATTATCCTGTGCCTTTCCCATGTTGTCCCTTCGTCGTGTCCCTGGCATGTGGGCTTCCCTTTTGTGGTTTAGATCACAAATAGCGGGTGGTTTTGCTTTCCTCCTTCAGATGCCTTTTTTTTTTTCCCTTTCCTTCTCCTTGTTTATGGAGTATGGACTTGTCTACTTTTCAATTTTGTTGCTATATTGGATATTGGAAGCCAAAGCACTCTTCTCTTCTTGTTCTGAAGGTTCTCCAAAAAAAAGAGTCCACTTGGATTCTCACCGATGCGGGGGCGGGGGGGGATATACCTGATCTAGCCTGTGCCCCGGCAGCCCGCCCAAAGGTGCAGCCGCACTGGCCCTGTCCCGAATCTCCGGACCCTCTGGCCCAGCACCCGGGTCCCGCCCAAAAGGCCTCAGACCCGGAAAGAACCCAGCTCCAAAGCTACTTGCCCAGGTGACTTCCAGGCAGCCCGCCCAAATGTGCAGCCGCACTGGCGCTGTCCCGAATCTCCGGACCCTATATATTTTTGTTATATGATGCTTTTTCTTCCTAATTAGGCCCAGGATGTCCACTGGCAGCTTTGCAAAGATTTAACTGTAATAACTGACCTGGCAGCTAGGAGGAGAGTTGAGAATTGCTTCTTAGTATCACTGCCTTATCAGAGAAGAAATTCCTGCAGCTTTCTAGCAGAGGAGAAGTAAATACTCTTTCTAGGGAAAGGTGAGATATCTCACTCAGCCTGGGGGATCCAGAGTGAGATAATCAGACACTTGGGAGGGTCCACCCAGACATCCCCATCTCATGCTTTGGGATGCTCTTAGGCTGCAGCTTTAGCATGATATACCTGTCTTAACTGATCATGCAAGGGTCTCTACAGCTTTGAACTTCCAAATACTAAGTTTTTAGCCTCTTGATGCTCAGCTATTTCCTTTTATTGTAGAAGACATGGGGCCTCATAATCAATACAGAGGTTCTTTGGCTGTCATATTTTTCCACTAATTATGGACATTCAGATATCTCTTTATGTATGTCCCAATATGGATTTGACATCTTAATCCATAGATGTATTTACTATGTATTAAATACATACTTAGAAAATTCATACTTTAAATTTTTTAAAAGGTCAGATTGGGGGCTGGAGAGATGGCCTAGCAGTTAAGAGTGCCAACTGCTCTTACAGAGGACCCGGGTTCGATCCCCAGCACCCACATGGCGGCCAAGAACCGTCTGAAACTCCAATTCCAGGAGAACTCCAGTTCCAGGGGAATCTGACACCCTCTTCTGACCTCAGAAGCATTGCACGACATGGGTGCACAAACTTGCATGCAGACAGTACATTCATACAGATACAGAAATAAATAAAAAAAAATTTTTTTAAAGGTCAGATTGAACAATGTCAAATGTTAACTTTCCTCACTTCTCCAGAAAGATGCTGCGATTGATAAGAACTTTACTTTCTGAAGCAAATCCTTTAGGTCTTTTTGAGTTAATATAGTTTTGATACTAATAGCAAAAATTCTGAGGGAAAAAGATCAGGAAAACAGTCCCATTCACAATGACTTCAAGCAAATAGCTAGGAATAAACCTAATCAAGACTGAAAGACTTCTACAATAAATATTTTAGAACAATGACAGTAAGAAATTAAAGAAAATGGAAGGATCTCCCATACTGATGTATCAGTAGAGTTAATACTGTAGAAATGGATATATCATCAAAAGTGATCTACAGATTCAAGGCAATTTCCATTGAAATCCCAAGGAAATTCTTGACAGAAATAGAAAAACATTCCTAAGATTCCTATGGAAGCACAAAGGAACCTGCATTGCCAAAGCACTCCTGAATAAAATAGAGCACTGTTAAAAGTATCACCATACATGGTTTCAAGTTGTGCTGTAGACTCATAGCGAGAGACAGCACAACAGCAGCACAAAAACAGACAAGTAGACCTGTGGAGTAGAACAGAGGGCCAGAAGAAGCTACGTAGCAACAGACACCTAATTTTTGTCAAAGATGCCAAAGCATCTTTGGAGGAAAGCCCACTTCTTCAATAAATGGTGTGGGTAAAGCTATATATACACATAAAGAAGAAATAAAGAACCTTATCTCTTATTTCATAAATATCTATTCAAAATGGATCAAAGACCCTAATGTAAGCCCTGAAATTCTGAGTCTGTTTTAGAAAAATTTAGGGAAAATACTTCAAGATATGAGCATAGGCAGGGACTAGCTGGACAAGACTCCAGTTACTCAGGAAATAAAACCAAGAACTGATCAATGAAATTGGATGAAAATAAGAAACTTCTGCACAGCAGAGGAAACAAAGTACTGGAAAGACACTCTACAGAATGGGAGAAAATATTTGCTAGCTATATATCTGACAGAAGATTAATAACTAGAATATATGAAAACATCCAAAAAACTCAATAACACCCCCCCCAAACTAAGTTACAAAATGGGCTAATAAAATGAACAGACATTTCTCTAAAGATACATAAATCATTTATACCTATACACACATAGAATGCATATCTTCATAACATGAAGGCAGAAGGAAGACTGGGAAAAAAATGAACTAGTAGGCGGAGGGAGCGGAGACAAAGGAAAGGGTATCAGAGCATGAACATGGTCAAAGTACATCATATACTTAAAAGAAAACACTTTTATGTAATTTATCACTATGTACAATAAAAAAACCTCAATAAAATAATATGTTATCTATCTAATCTTTTGTTTACATAAAAATTTAGGAAACATTGGATAATTACACATAGTTTGTCCAAGAAATAGATAGCAATGGAAACAACCCCATAGATTTGTACATGCATATTTCTAGTTTTAGTGAAGTGCATGGTGGGAAAAATTGGAAGACATCTTTCAACATAGGGTATATATACATGCTAATGTGAATCCAAACAGGATCAGCCCAGTGTGGGGGAGCTTGATGAGCACAAGCTGAGATTTGCATTAGATGTATTTTAAATGCTAATACAAAATGTAAATAAATACATTCTAACCAAATGGAACCCTCTTAAGAAGTCTATGGAGAAGCAGCTGGTTGCTTCCCCTTCTCTTCTACTCTGAGACTTTCAGAGCACTCTGTGGAAACCTTCTGCAGTTTTGATTGACAAGGTGCTTACAAGCCTTGTTTCTTGAGGCTTTCCATCTTCCTTCTCCAGCTTTTATTTCAGCTGTTTCCTTACTTAGCTTTATTTCCATTTCTTGCAGAAAGTTCATTAGCAAGTTAAATAGTAGGGCAAGCCAGGCAAGGCCATGAGCAATCCAAGCTGATACTATGATTGAGTAAATCAAGTGATGGTTCTCTTTTATTAAAGACAGGAAATAAATAACACAAAATAATTAGATGGCGATTCTTCAACACAGCATTTTCTTTCCAATCACAATACCTAGAAACATGTCTTCCTTCAGAATTAGATCCTACACTCAGACATTAAAGTAAAGTACATTTAAAATATTGTTTTAATAGAAAGAATATAATTTAAATATATATTCAGATTATCTTCATTTCTTCAGAGCACATCTGGAAGTTGAAAAATTCCCTTCCTTTAAAAAATTATTTTGAACACCACAATAACAAAACTATATTTCTTTTTTTTTTTTTCTTTTCAAACCTGGGGGGTTGAACCAAGAGCTTTTCATAACATTTTTCAGTGATGCCATTTATTTGTCATCACAGCTGCTAGGGAGTCTTTAAAAAGAGGAAAGGAAAAGATATACTAGAAACTCATTTAAAATCAGACTCATTTTAACAAAAATATAATCTACCTTATTGCGCCACTTAACTACACTTCTGAATTTAACATTGTATACTTTCATTGCCTTTGTCATTAAAACTCTTGGAAGAACTCTTTGAAGAAAGAAAAAAAAAACCTTATAATCCAATCAGCTTAACCAACTACTGTAACTCCCACAATTTTATTCGTGTCTTGTCATTCATTTCTCCTGATTGCAGATTGTGTGTGCAAAGAGGCATAACTGAGGAAGCTTGGATCTTGAAATGGAAAAGAAGTGACCAGAGACAATACAGAGAGACCCCATTGGGTTCATCCCTGAATACAGTTTATCTGTGCTGTACTTATTGGAGTATGAAATGAAAGAATAGTTTAAGTTATCTGATATTAAATTATTTAATATTCATCTACAGAGCCACCTGGGGCAAGAGACTACAGATGGAGGAATGCAATAGACTATGAAGACTCTGCAAAGAAGTCAAGGTAGAACTCAAAGGGACATTAAGGCATTAAAAGCAAACATGTACATGGGGGACTTGAGAGAAAAGTACATGTCCTGGCTCAGGGAAGGTGCATTCAGGAACGGCCAGGGAAGACTTCTTATGCCAAGCTGATTAGTAAAGATCTAATAAATCACTGGTGCTAAACTTTAATGTTTACAATTAGTTATTTTAAAACAGTCCCAGTAAGCAGATACCTAGGCATTTAGAATCTGCATGCTTTTTTTTTAGTTCTTTCATTGTATTTTTCTTTTTTTTAATTTATTATTGTTATTAAACTATTTCCATACATCATACATCATTTCTCAATCGAATTTAGAGTCACTTCCTTTTCCATGCCCCCCACCCCACCTGAGTTCCTGCACTATGCATGCTTTCTGACAAATCTTAACAAGTACTTCATGGCTGGGCATGGCACAGGCTTTTAATCCCAGCACTCAGGAGGCAGAGGCAGGTGGATCTCTGTGAGTTCAAGGCCTGCCTGGTCTACATAGTGAGTTCCAGGACAGCTGGGGCTATAGGGAGACCCT
Organism: Rhizomys pruinosus; assembly: GCA_009823505.1. Lineage (NCBI taxonomy): Eukaryota > Metazoa > Chordata > Mammalia > Rodentia > Spalacidae > Rhizomys > Rhizomys pruinosus. The sequence continues at coordinate 4,070,088 of VZQC01000197.1, read as the reverse complement.
ATCTCAAACAAACAAACAAACAAACAAACAAACAAACAAACAAACAAAGTACTTCCAATCTGCTAGCCACAGATTATATAAATCTGTACCTCTAAAAGATGTCAAGCTGTTTGCTGATTTTGAAATCCTCTGACCTAGAGACTCCCCACCCAGCTGCTGAGCCACATCACCTAGATGTAAGGTCCCTCTCTAGGAGAAGTCTATCCTGTTTCTCCTCTGAGTAGTCATCCCCTTGCCTCTTCCACCATCTCCAGAGCACTGTTTATTTCTTGCTCAACCCTGAAATTCCTGAACTCACTCTTGGGAATTAATCGTAAAGCATTAAGGCTTCTTTCTGAGGAAGCAGAGTAGGAACAAAAATAAATGAGGAGTATTTGATAGATAACTTCAAATAAACACATTTTTAGATGTTTTGCTGCATTCATTCATTCATTCAGTGTGTGTGTGAGTGTGTGTGTGTGTGTGTGTGTGTGTATGTGTGTGTGTACATGACATATTGCATGTGTGGAGGGTCAGAAGAAAACTTTCAGGAGTCTGTTGCCCAAGAATTGAACTCATGTTGTCAGCTTGGCAGCAAAAGCCTTTACTCACTGAGCAATTTCTCTGGCCCCAAATAAACACATTTCAAAGATAAATACCTAAAGACTTAATAATGTTTAAAATACAACTTGGAAGTGTTTGATAAGTTTTCTTTTGGCATTCCCAGAGTGAAGACAGTTGGCATTTGCTTAGCACTCACATATGTTTGCTAATTTTGAGATAACACTTTTCTTATTTTATGATGCACTGAATTTATAATCCAATTATCCAATCAGTCAGGAAATAATAGGGAAAATGTTAAACAAAGCAAAGGTTTCTAAAAATCATCACCGATGGCAAGGTGGAAATAAGCAGGAAGAAAATCGTGATTATTGCAATACCTGACGGTACTGGTATGCTTTTGTTTAAAGCTGTTGTAGAGCTGCAGAGCCATGGGGTATGTGCGGCTAAGATCTCCCCGGGGGGGAGTAAGCCAACAGCTGCATTTGCTTTTTCCTTTTCTTCATTTGTTAATACTGGGGATAGGCAAAGAAGCTGAAGATTTAGACTTTGCCTAAACAGAAGGAACTGGAAACTGGCAGAGTCCTACGGGGCTGGGCTGATAAGAATTGGTGATCTAAAGGCTTCGTTTCCAAACAACACATTGTCAAATTCTGAAACTTCACATCCTTGGATGAAAACTTTTTAAAAACATTTTTTAAATTTTATTTATTTTTGTATGTGTATGAATGTACTGTCTGCAAGTAGGCCTGTGCACCCGTGTCATGCAATGCTGAGGAGGTCAGAAGAGGGCGTCAGATTCCCCTGGAACTGGAGTTCTCCTGGAATTGGAGTTACAGATGGTTCTCAGCCACCATGTGGGTGCTGGGGATCAAACCTGGGTCCTCTACAAGAGCAGTCGGTGCTCTTAACTGCTAGGCCATCTCTCCAGCTCCACCTTGGATGAAAACTTTTAAGAAAGATTGGAAAGTAGAAGAGTTTCCGTTGGATTCAAATGCAATGAAACAAAGGATTGAAATGGGGACAGCCTTGCTGAACACATGGGAAGTTCCTGAGGAACTGCAGTTTTAGATCTTATCAGATCTGTAACCCAGTACCAACTTACATCATTCTTTGATTGAGTTAATGTGCTCGATCATTGTCCCCACACATTACTCTCTATCTCCTGGTAGAGGAAAGAGTGCAGTCTTCTGGAGGAAGATTATATTACCTGGACCATCTATAAATTTTATAAGCAAAGTCTCCAGCATCAACCAAACATTATCAGGCATACTCAAGAAATAGAATTATCTGGCCAAACATCAAAATGAAATCATAGAAATAATCCACAGATATTTAAGATATTAGCATTAACAAATAAGAACTCAGGCAATTGTGACTATTGTATTTTGAAAATGTAAGATAATGAGAGAAAATGATGAAGAAGTGAAGAACATCTCACGGAGGAATTAGAATCTGCCAAGAAAGGGTAAAATAGACATCTTAACACTAAACAGCAGAACTGAACATGCAATGTTGTAAAAAGAAGTAAAGAGAAGCTATAAGTCAGGTGACAAAGAATCGTGTGTGGTGGTTTGAATGAGTGTCCCCCATAGGCTTTAAGTATTTAGACATTTTGTCTCCAGTTGGTGGCACTGTTTTTGGAGATCTTAGAAGGTGTGGCCGTGCTAGAGGAATTATGTCACTGGGGGCAGGCTTAGTGAGTTTAACAAGCTTCGTGGTCTCCAGTCACCCTCTCTGCTTCCTGTGCTCTTTGCAAGATGTGACCCTCGGCTTGCTGCTCCAGCCGCCATGCCTCCCGCCACAATGGACTCTAATTCCCTGGAAAGGTCAATTGTAAGCTCAAATAAACTCTTCCTTTTATAAGTTCCTTGGTCATGGTGTTTTATCACAGCAACAGAAAAGTGACTAATACAATAAGTGAAATCAGAAGAAAAAATTTAAAATTATAGCAAAGTACATAACAAATATTTGAAATCCAGCTGAGTTTTAATCCCCTCACAACTGGAATTAAGAGATGGAATGGAAAGGACAAGAAGCAATATTTGAACAGAGAGTAACTGGGAATATCTCAGTGGAGTTGAGAGAATTCAACCCAAAAATCTCTGTGATCTTCAAGCAGAATAAATTCAATGAAAGGTACATTAAAGTACATGAGTTAAGCTTACTTTTTAAAACCTACCAAAAAAGCACTGCCAATTTAGAATACTGTGTCCCAAACGATTTATGTGTGTGTGTGTGTGTGTGTGTGTGTATGTGTGTGTGTGTGTGTGTGTGTGTGTTGCTGAGTATTGAATCTGAGATGTCATAAGTGCCAGGCAAGTACTCTACCACAGAGCTACATACATTCCCAGCTCTTAAGAGTCATTTCTGGATTTACAAATACTTATGCAAACATTCAATATCTGTATAGATATTTTTCCTTGTTCTAGTATTCCTGTAAGAATTTGAAATAATTTCAGAAAAGTTATATAATGTGTATTCAAAGAATTAATCATTTATATTTTGATTGCATGTGTGTTTTATCATGTATAAAGGGTGGAATGTGATGGTTAGCCTTAATTGCCAAATTAACACAAATTGGATATAACCTAGAATCATCAAGAGAAGAGTCTCAAATATCAACTGTCTACATTGGGTTGGCCTATGAGCACATTTGTTGGGGATAGTCGTGATGGCCTTAATTGATGTTGGAAGACCTATCCTCATGTAGGTAGTATCTTCTGGTAGTTGCAAAGATAAAAAGGACAGGTAAGAAAGAAAGTGAGAACCAGCTTCTTCAGGTTTCCAATGCAAACCGAAGACTAGTGGCTCTCCAGGAATCTTCCAGGCCTTTACCACTGGATTGGGACTGCTGAAGCACCCAGACTCACGCACTGAGCAACTACTGGGTTCTCAGCCTCTAGATGTGAGTTAGCCACTGCGGGGCTACTCCTATAGTATTGTAGTATATGTAGTATAGTAACTCAAGCTAATAAGTCCTCTTTCAATACATATTCATTTTATTATTCATTATATTGTTTCTGTTCCTCTAGAGAACACTGATTAATACAATCATCAAGGTCATGCATTGCAGAATGGTTTGGACATAGACAACATATGGAAGTGAAAATGTCCTAGTGCCTCATGACATCATAGCCATCACAGCGTTATACAAAGCATTACTTGTGTTTGTGTTGATATTGGTGTAAATAAAACTGTTATATAGCCAATGATCTCAAAGTACAGCTCCTTCACTGTAAGTCCAGTTTTCTGATGACATGAAAACAAATGGTGGTAATGTCACAAACAAAAACTCAGTTACAATAAAAAATGAAGTCTTCTGGGGCTAGAGAGATGGCCTAGTGGTTAAGAGCACAGACTGCTCTTGCAGAGGACCTGGGTTCGATCCCCAGCACCCATATGGTGGCTGAAAAGCATCTTTGACTTCAGTTCCAGGGGAATCCGATGCCCTCTTCTGACCTCCACGGCATTGCACGACATGGGTGTACAGACCTACATGCAGACAGTACATTCATATACATACAAAATTAAATAAAATAAAAAATGAAGTCTTCCAAAGATAAAATTTTTTCTAAAATATATTTGAAGAAAAGACACAATGTGAGTAGTTATATCCTAAGCCAGTGAGATTAAAAAACAAAACAACGCGATCACTCTTTGCCTCATGACCATAGGTTTTCCTCTGCTCCTTAACACCGCAAAGATTTAAACCACAGAACAGACTCTTTCTTGGGATAATCTTGTCACTTGGATAAGTCCTGGCTTCTATACTTTATCATCCCATATTATCATTTTTTTCATATCTTCTTCTTTTTTATTCTTTTACTCTACCAACCACGTCCAACATTTTGATACTGTGGCAGACATTGTTATATACAAAGCTCATATTCAAGAACCATGTAATCAAGTTACAAAAATATCTCATAACACTTTAAGTAAGTTTACAATTTTATGTTTGGTTGCATTCATAGCTATCCTGTGGTACACGTGGCCCACGCACCATGGACGAGGCGCACCTGAGTGTGAACATTCATGAACCCGCTGCTCCACGAACAGGGCGTCTTCCACTGGCTCAACTTCTTAATGGCATTGTATTGCTGACTAGGTTCAACTTATAAACTTTGAAGGGACACAAACATTTAGAACATAGCCCTTTGTCATTGTTGGCTTCTGTTGTCATTTTGACACACTGGGAAGAGGGAACCTGAATTGGGGAATTACCTCTACTGAATTAGCCTGTGGACATGTGTGTGAGGCATTTTCTTTCTTTCTTTTCAAGGTATATTTAATTGAATTTTATTCATTTCATACAATACCTCTTAATCATATTTAGGTCCCCCTCCCGTATGTTAACTCCCCAAAGCCCTCCACCTGATTTCATGCATTCTATCATGTCCCTGCCTGCAGGGGCATGTAACGTTAGGTTCCCGAGGGAGACCTCCACAACCTGAAAGATTAAGCGAGAGAGAGAAACGAGACCAAGTAGGCTTTCTATCAAGGTCTCTCTTATTGGCAGGTGGGCATGTAATTTATAGGGCAGCAAGGCGGGAAGAGTCAGGAAGAGGGAGGGGGTGGATGGTGGCTCTTGTAGAAGTTAAAGTTTATCGGGGCTGGATGTTTGCGCCGGCAGAGATTGTTTGTCTGTGATAAGCTTCCTCCGGGGGCTGCTGGCTCCGGCAGATAATATTTGCATATGATAAGGTTCCTCCGGAACATCAGGTATGCAGGTAGGAAGCTTCTCTGCATGTCTGCACCTTAGAGGACAGTTCTGAAGCTAATTCAGAGTTAACTCTTTACGAGCAGGCTTACAGCTTCCAACACTATCATATATGTTAAGTCTTATCCAGTCAAGCATTTGTACCCAGATGTCCATCAGTGCAAGTTCATCCAATGGAGTCTGGTCAGCCTATCTAGAGTTACTCCTTTAAAGATCAACTTTCCCTCATCCAGCGGTGATAAGCTGCCAATAGTTCCTTGGCTAAGGTTGGAGCCCCTGTCCATTTCCCCAGTTCTATGCTGGGTTTTTGTCTCATTGAGTTTGCATGCTGTCACCATTGCTATAAGTTCATATGAGCAAGTTCCTAGATGATCATGTACTAACCCTGGTCCTTACAGTCTCTTGGCCACCTCATTCACATTGGTCCCTGAGGTTTAATACAGGAATCCTGCACTCTTCAGTCTCTTATTCTCTACAGTTTGGCCACATGTGGCCTTTTGTGTGCACTGCACTCTGTTACACGAGGAAGCTTTGCTGGTGAGAGTTGAAGGATGCATTAGTATTTGCTGTACCTCTGTTCTGCTATGTTCCATGAGTCTTAGATATAGAGGCTGTGAGGCATTTTCTTGATTGTTGAGTGATATGGGAAGGCCCAATCCACTATGGGTGGTGTCACCCTGGGAAGGTGGTCCTGGGTTGTATACGAAAGCAGCTGTGAACAGCTCAGAGAGCAAACCAGTAAGCAGCTCTCCTCCATAGTTCTGCTTCAGTTCATGCCTCCAAGTTCCTGCCCTGAGTTCCTGCCTGACTTCTCTCAAAGCCATCTTTGCTACCTGGAAGTATAAGATGCAATAAACTCTTTCATCCCCAAGCTAGTTTTGGTCAGCGGATTTTATCACAGCAGTAGAAAGCTAAATAGGATACCTAGATATTGGACTCTTTGCTTTGGGCTCTGCCAGAACAACCTCTAAAAACCAAGCTTAGAAAATCTAGCCTAGACTGAGCCTCAAATCTTTCTGCCTGGTTATATGGCAACCAACCGTCAAGTGGACAGTGAGGGTGCTCATTGAGATCAATGAATACACATAATTTATTATTATTGAGACAATCCCACATACAAGTTACATTTGCATTTCCAAACAAAATCAAAATACTCATTTTATAATTTGATTTCTTATTTATCAATTTTATCATATAATTAAAGTCTATACTGTGTTACTATAAAATTATCATTTACCTTTTTAGTACATATTCTTTTATCTAGGATCTTTGTCTGGCCCTACATGAGATGCCTGGCAAACAAAAGAAAAGCAGACATATTTTATGTCTTTATCAAGTTTACAGTCATGGGAGAGTATAAATAAATACTTATAAAATATATTTGCATACATAAATTACATCATTTACTTATCTTTAAATGTACTTCATGTGTACCAAGTACTCTTTGTTTATTCTATATACTATAAAATCAGGACAGATGTTTAAAATATTAATGCATGGGAGATTATGTCTGGAGTGTTGTATTGGTCACATTAGAAGGCTTAGATTTTTGTACTTTCTTTTGAGGCAGTAAAAAATTCTACTATAACTTCCTGTTTGTCCTAAATAGTAGAAAATATTTCTTTAAAAATATTTCAAAGATTTTTTTGCAAGATAAGATAAAGGTTCAGCTTCCTAAAAGTAAATTCTGCTTTATCCATGGCCTTTCGTGATTTCTTCCCTGATCCTGCAACAATCACTGATCAAAGAACTTGGCTTTGTAGTCAGCCCACATTGGTGGCGTCCCAGTGGGCACTCCACATCTGTTGCTATGTGGGACTGTGGGAGGAAGAAGGGATGTTGATGAGACCCCCTGAAGGCATGGGCAGATGTCCCTGAGCAGAGGTGCAGCCCCATTGCTTGGTCACACCCTGTGCCTTTAAGTTGGTTGAGTCATCAGAAGGCTGGCTCCTACTGAGTGCCAAGTGCTGGTCACACTCTTCTTTCCATCTATTGAATGAGCCTGTGGGAAACATTTCAGATTCAAACTAACAGATGAACTCTAATCCAACCTGATCCATGTCCTTCTAAGGAGTTCTGAATCCACAGAAAGCCTGAGGGTCCATGTAAAGACGTAGAAAAAGAGGGTCTATCTGCAGGGTAGGGAGAGACCTCGGGAGAAACCAATGATGCTGGACCTTGACCTTGGACTTGAAGCCTCCTATGTTATATCCTCCTATGAGGATATAACTTCCTATTGTTTAACCACCCATTGTTTCGTTAGGAACATACAGCCCAGGCAAGAGAGAAGGGGCTCAAACTCACTTCTACTAGGCGAGCCATATCTCTCGTCCGTTTTTGTTTGTTTGTGGCCCCACTAGCAAACCAACAACTTCTTTGCTTTCACAAGCCTGGAGAGACTTTTGTATCACCCTGGCAGCTTGCATAGCCCCAAGAGTTCTTGGTGCTCCACTCACTACTTAGGAAAACACTTTCATCTCTTATGTTTGCTCTTTCTTTCCTAGTATTTTTTATTTTATTTGTTTTATATGTGTGAGTGAATGTATGTACGTGCCCCTGCATTGTCCAATGCCTACAGAGGTCAGAAGAAGGCATCGGATCCCCTGGAACTGGACTTAAAGACAGTTGTTAGCTGCCAAGTGGGTGCTAGGAATCAAATCAGGTCCTCTGCAAGAGCAGCCAGTGCTCTTAACCATTGAGCCATCTCTCCAGCCCCTGTGTTTGCTCTTACCAGGTACTTTCTAATCTGGTGTTTTTTCTTTATACCAGATCTTCATGTGAATACGAGCTTTCCAAAAATTAGGTCAAAGAAGCCATTTAAATTTGACTCAAGTTCCTTTCACGGCCCATCCTGAGTCATAGAACAATGCCTATTTGAGCAAAATACTAGAATTAAGCACAATTTCTGGACTTTTCCCCATCTGCCTAGATGCAGCTCAATGGGGAATGTTTTATAAGAATTCTTATTTTATCCCAATCTATATTATGATTTCCACTATGATCTCAGCATAACTCACATATCACTCTTTTCATTCCATAGACACAGAAATAGTCTTATACCTGAAAAAAACTTAAGCAAGTAACTGTTCAGAGTAGTAGAATGAGGAGAACAATGGAGATTTCATTCTGATTTGGATACTGAAAATCTCAACAGTTAGAAATCATAGGTTGGGTGTGGTGGCACACAGCTTTAATCCTAGCACTTGGGAGGCAGAGGCAGGCGGATCTTTGTGAGTTCAAGGCCAGCCTGGTGTACATAGCGAGTTCCAGGACAGCCTGAGTTACAGGGAGACCCTGTCTCAAAAAGACCGAAAAAAAAAAATCACACTTCCCACTCATTCAGTTTTGGATAACAATAGCCACACTACTTTCTCTACAAAATTGTCCTAGAGCAAAAAATAATGCTATAAAGCTGTATTGCTATGGTTTGCATGTGGCCTGTTCTCTTCAAATATTCTGGGCAAATTTAATTCCTGTTATGAGATTATTAAGGAGCAGGCTGAGGTTGGAACTTGACGAGGTGACTAGGATTCTGCCCTTAGGGATGGATGAACCCCTCATTCAGCCAATGGATTAATGGTTTAAGAGTTATCTTGAGGGGCTAGAGAGACAGCTCACTAGTTAAGATCACTGGATGATCTGGCAGAGTACCCAGGTTCAATTCCCAGCACTCACATGGTGGCTAACAACTGTCTGTAACTCCAGTTCTAGGGTAATCCAACGCCTTCTTCTGACCTCCATGGGCGTTGCACAACGTGAGTCACTTAGATATGTGTAGGCAATACATTCATATACATAAAATAAAATATTTATAAAAAATGTTGTCTTGAGTTTGAGTCTTTTATAAAACCAGGTTGGGAGCTTACTTGCACAATCTCTGCTTCTCTCTATGTAATGCTCTACACTGCATTCTAACTCTGTCAGTAAAAAGGCCATCAGTAGATATAACTCTTTGTCGTTCCTCTAGAATCAAGAGCTAAAATGATTCATTATAATCTACCTAGTGTATAGAAGTATGTCATAAGCAACAGAAAACAGACTTAGACATACACTATAAATTGTAAATCTTGAAACAATTGTTAATAAATGTGATTTTTGTACTATAAAATTTATGGCAGTTTAAAGAAATTACCCAGATAGCATATTTTTTTCCAAAAGTTAAAATGAGTCCTGTAGTTGTTCATTGAGTCTAATACTGTTGCCTTAAGTATTTAAAAACTTTTAAGATTTTTAATTTATTTTATTTTATGTGTATGGGTGTATTGCCTGCATGTATGTAAGTGCACCTGTGTCATGCAATGCCTGAAGAGTCAGAAGAAAGTGTCAGAGTCCCCTGGAACTGGAATTCCAGACAGTTGTTAGCCACCACGTGGGTGCTCAGAGTTGAACCTGGGTCCTCTGAAAGAGCAGCTGGTGCCCTTAACTATCGAGCCATCTCTCTAGCCTGGTATTTAAAACTTTTAAGGTTAGCTTCTAGTTCTTAATCTCCTTCTATTCAGTTCTGAAACTTTACAGTGGGTTTTACACATTTAGCTCTTTATGAATGAATACAATCATGTTCTATAGGCTAGGCAGTTACTAAAATTGAGGGTGGTACACTAAGCAAAATGTATAAATTATAAACCACTATTTCTATTTGTGAAATAAAGCATATTTATAGAAAAATATAACTAGGAATAAAAAATCCAGTAATTGCTGAATGCTAAAATAGTGCAGATTCCCTTGAACTCATAACAGTTTTAAAAATTTGCAAGATTTGACGATGAACAAAATTATTAGAAGTTATATGTTATATAGATAACTTACCCTTCAAAATGTTTCAATATCACAAATTGATTTGAATATTACCATTATGTATAAAAGACTAAAAGTGGTTCGTATAAATTGTTAATATGAATATTATATCATTTAATTGGGAGTCCTTTACACATAACTATCAATTATGAAAGCAATATAGTGGAATATAATTAAGGTATTAAAATTAAGTAGGTAACACTTCAAAATAGCATTAGAGGGGTTAGAGAGATGGCTCAGTGGTTAAGAGCACTGGCTGCTCTTGCAGAAGACCTGGGTTTGATTCTCAGCACTCACATGGAGGCTAACAACCATTCTTACCTCCAATTCCAGGGGAATTCAATGCCCTCATTTGACCTCCACAGGCATCACATGACACAAGGGCACTTGCATACATATAAATACATATAAAATAAAAATATCTTGCAGAATATTTGGGATTCAGTTCCCAGCACCCAAAGGCGGCTCACGACTGTCTTTGACTCCAATTCCAGGGGATCTAATCCTCTCTTCTGACCTCTGTGGGAACCGTGCACACATGGTACGCTTAAATGCAAGTAAAATACTCATATACATAAAGTAAAAAACAAGCAGTAAAATAAAATAAGCATTATAGAAAGGCACATTAAATACTATAAGCTCTAGGTATGTGCTATAATTTTATAAAAAATTCTGTTTTGCATATAGGATTATATATACATAGGCAAGCTGAAAGGATGTACAGCAAACACTTAAGCTTCACAAATGACTGTAGCATATTAATAAAGTGAGAATTTCATTCATATGCCTCATCTTTATGTTCTTGAAAAGTAGCTACTGTATTGAGTTGTTTTTAAATATGTATGACTGCTATTTTTTATTATTTTATTTATTTATTTATTTATTTATTTTTATGTGTATGAGTGTACTGTCTGCATGTAGGTTGGTGCACCCATGTCGTGCAATGCTGCAGAGGTCAGAAGAGGGCATCGATAAAGACAGTTCTTAGCCTCCTTGTGGGTGCTGGGATTTGAACCCGAGTCCTCTGCAAGAGCAGTTGGCGCTCTTAACCTCTGAGCCATCTCTCCAGCCCCTGTATTGTGTTTTATAAGAATCAAGTTCTTGTGTTTCTTAATCCCAGTGTCTTTTCTTATTGTTGCTTTACTTTTTGTGGTGCTAGGGATTTGTGCCTGTTAGGAACATGCTCTACCTCTGAGCTTCGACCTCAAGGCTCTGAAGTATTACTGAAAGATTGTGGTTTTCCTCAAGAATGGTACCCTTTGGCGTTCTCAGCAATGAGCATTCCAGTTCCTCCATAGAATGGTTAACTCTTGATGTTATTGTCTCTTTATTTTAAATCATTGTGCTATATGTACATTGGTATCACATTGTGGTTTAACTTTGTGCTTCTGTAAGGACTAATTTTAGGTCATTTTATTGAGATTGTTTACTATGGCACTTGTATTGACAATAAAACTCTCTGTTTAAATAAAAGTTTTCCCCATGTAAAAATTGAGTTGCTTATAGTCATTATTGAGGTTTGAAAAGTTATTATTGTGAATGAAAACATTTTTATATTGGGTATAAGTTCAAACATTTTCTCCCAGTATTTGGGCCGGTCTATTCATTTATTTTAGCTATTGCTTTTGAAGGTCAGATGTTTCTAAACGTTTAATCTTAATGGTCAGCCCTTCTCAGACTTTAATTGTGCATCTTGGTCACCTGCAGGGTATCTAATTTAGTTCTTGGGATGGGCATTGGCAGCTAGCATCCCTACCAAGTCTGTGTTGCTATTGAAGCTGCTGTCCCTGGGACCATTATAAAGCTACTGGTCTACAACAGAGTTTCCCAGCTTTCCTGCTTCTGATATTTTGGATCTGACAATTTCTCGTTGTGAGAGCTGTTCTGTGCACTGCAAGATGATTAGCAGCATCTTTGGCCTCTGCCCACGAGATGCCAGCAGCACCCTCCCCCCGAATTGTAAAAATATCCATAGCCATTGCCAAATGTCTCCTTGTAGGCAAGGTTGTTCCCTTGAGAGCCCCTGATTTATATCCATGGTTCTTAATTTTTCTCACACACTGGGATCACCTGGGGAGCTTCAAAAACCATTCACTTTTAAATGTCCTGGTGTAACTTTTCACTTTTACTTTCCACCCTCAGGTGATTCTAATGTGTGTCCAGAGCTGAGACCCATAAGTCTAAACTCCAGTTAGAAAAGCAGAACAGGTCCCAAAAGAATAGGGAGAAATCACATAGAAAACTCTGTCCCTGTATTATGAAGGGCTCAGGCCTAAGATGGATAGTTTGACTTCATCAAGTGTTAGTAGGATTCCCACCATATCCCATGAACACTGTGGAGGGAGCCCCATATTTAAATTCCATTCATACACATACAGAAATAAATAAAATTAATAAAAAAATTTTTAAAAAGAGCTTGTGTAATAAAGGATAATATTCTTAGTTAACTTGTATAAAAAGTAAAGTCTTATTAATTTTTCAGTAGACTAACCATAATTCAACTTGGCCCTTGGTTAACCCTAGCACTGCCATAATTCCCTGGGTGGGCAAGTTACCCTGTCTTTACTTTATGTTAAACAAAACAGTGGCTAAATGACTTCTGGAAATAGTTTAAAATCATGAATATTTCACCACTGCTCATCTTACAGAAAGTTAGATAATTTAAGGCAAATCATGAAGGAAGTGATGTTTGAGAACTGAACTTTTTTGGGGGGGGTCTTTTCGAGACAGGGTCTCCCTGTAGCCCCAGCTGTCCTGGAACTCACTCTGTAGATCAGGCTGGCCTTGAACACTCTGTAGACCAGGCTGGCCTTGAACTCACAAAGATCAGCCTGCCTCTGTATCCCAAATCTAATTGGCTATTGGCTCTCTCCTTGGAGGAATAACCCACAGCTGATGCCACAAGCTTACATCCTCTAATGGTCAGGAGATGTTATAAGCCACAGTAAGACCCTCTGCCTCCCAAGTGCTAGGATTAAAGGCGTGTGCCACCACCCCCAGCCCTGAACTTTCTTTTTTTTTCTGTTTTATATTACAGAATTTTCTATTCCTACACATTTCATTTAACATGAATTTAGTATTTATAACTTGGTATATACCTAGCCAGTCTAAATTTGTGAATCTATAATATATATTTATGTAAATTCCTTATATGTATGTGTGTGTGTGTGTTTGTATATCTGTATGGGCGGAAGCAGCCATTCAGGCAGAGAGGCCAGCGAACAGGACAGAAGCTACTTTCTCTTTCATTTTCTTTTTCACATTTTTCAAAATTTTATTTTCTTCTTATTATTTAATTATTAACAGCAAAGGTTGGCCTGTTGACCTTGAAAGGACAGAAAAAGCCTCAGCTTGCTAACCACATCACAAACCCTCTTGTTGGATTCCTCTTGTCCCAATCTATTATAATTGGAGTCCTGATACGAACACTTACTTCTAGGTGCCACAAAGGCTTTTAATATGAGAGCCTTTCTTACCTCCCCCCCCCATTAGAACAAGGAGAAATATTTGATGATTGATGTCAGTTTTCTCCAAATCTATAAAATTGGGAGGACAAAACTATATAAGATACAACAGGTAATCTTTATAAAACCCAAGCTAAAACTGCCTTCTTTAATTGACTAATGTAGACATAGGAACTGTGAACAAGCGAATTACTTGTCTATTCCAGAACCATAAATATAATACTAAAGTCTCCTTTAAGCTATGCACTTAAGCAAAAAATATATTAATACAGGAGCTCTGACATCAATGACAACAATGGCTTATTCTACCAAGAAGATGTAGGCCAGATTGTTCAAGCCCCCCACAGATGGTAAAGGTTTCTTGCCTATAACTGGGATACCTGCAAGAAGGAGGCAATAAGGCCCTGTGCTGTTCAAAGAATCTTTTGATTGTAAACATGGGAAAAGATGTATTGAAACCACACATGCAAGTACTACAGTTCGTCTCTGGAATACCAGAGAGGTTACCAAAGGCCACTAAACATTACAAAGGCAAATATGGTCTCCTTGAGTCAAGCAAAACTCGTCCATCAGCACCAGCCACACCCCACCTGCCTGGAAAAACTGCTTGCCAAGCAGAGGCAGCCATTTGCATGTATATCCCAAATCTTTTTGGCTATTGGCTCTCTCCTTTGGAGGAATAACCCACAGCTGATGCCACAAGCTTACATCCTCTAGATGGTCAGGAGATGTTATAAGCCACAGTAAGACCCCTGTCATATTTAACAGAAAAAAAAATTGTAAATTCATGGACATTAACATACCATCCAAATATTCTATGTGTCTATACCAAAGGTAACCTACCATTAGCCAATTAGTAATTTTTCAATACCTATATATCTAATTTTTGCTTGTGCTTCATTAGTAGGATCGAAAGGTTATTCCTTGGACAAACTGTCAGCCCATGGGGGGAAACAGCCAGAATTGACCAGTGAGTCCAAGGCTCCAGAGAAAGTAGACTGTTTTTGCTTTCATCATCACAGCGTGGCTGTTGCCCCTTTTCTAAGCCTAGGGGAACAATCTGCCGGAAGAGGGGGCATTGTAAGAATGTTAAGGGCGTGATTGGGGTGAGGTGAAACTACAGCAATATAGCAATATAGTCTGGACACCATTTGATCAACTTGATTGAACTTACAAGCCCCCCCCCCCCGCTGCGATGGTGGGACCCATGGCTGGGGGTTGGGCACAATCTGCTATGCAACTGGTTTCATGAGGATGCTGACCATAAATTCATGTTATTGCTAAAAATAGAAAAGAAACGAGAGAAAGTATGAGGACAGTTAGGCAGGAAGCATGGACGGATGGGTGGGCGTGGTGGGGTAAGGGGAAAAGAAATGCCTGAACTGAATTGGAAAATGATGTATGAAATACACAAAGCATCAATAAAAATTTTATTTATTTATTTATTTATTTATTTATATGAATGTACTGTCTGTATGTAGGTTTGTGCACCCATGTCATGCAAAGCTGCGAAGGTCAGAAGAGGGTGTCGGATTCCCTTGGAACTGGAGTTCTGGAATTGGAGTTATGGACGGTTCTCAGCCACCATGTGGGTGCTGGGGATTGAACCCAGGTCCTCTGCAAGAGCAGTCTGCTCTTAACTGCTAGGCAATCTCTCCAGCCCCCCTCTTTATTTTATGTTCAAGGTAGTTTCCAAGCTTTTCACATAGCAGAGCAATTAACTCATCTAAATTCCTAAATAATGTGATACTCTGAGGTATTCCAATGGCAGGAAAGACAATAGAATACATAGCATCTGTCTACTCAAAGTCCTAGGAAGAATTGTCCCAGAACCTGACAAGAGCAAAAGATAAATGTGAAGCAGTGTAGCCAGGCAGCTTGGAATAATGTGTCCTTTGACACTATACATCTTGAGTAAATTTTGGTTTGTTGATACTCTAAGAATCCCAGAGTACAATATCACATGTTAAAATTAAGCCAGACACTGAGCACAAAAGACCAGGGACTTCTCTGAAAATTTTAAACAAAAATTACTTCTTTAAAGGCTACAACATGCTGTGACATTATGTATATTTGATTACTACAGGGCTGCTTTTTAATCTTCTTTAATAAGATTTTAATTAGGATGTATAATTCATACAAAATACTGGGGTTTTAATAACATTTTTGTACAAGGTACTTCAATCATACCCTGCTCCCATCATGGGGTTTCCACTCCTCTTGCTGGCCTCATCTTCCTCCCAAGATAGTTCCTCTTCTACTTTTCAGTTCTCTTGTGGTGTGTGTGTGTGTGTGTGTGTGTGTGTGTGTGTGTGTGTGTGTGTTGTGCAGGTGCACATCTGTGTGAATGCATGTGGAAGTTGGAGGATGAGCCTGCACTGGTGGTGGTCTCGGGTGCCATCCATGGTGCTTTTGATTTTTGATCCTGGTCTCTCACTGGCCTGTAGCTCACCAAGCAGGCCAGGGTGACTGGCCAGTCATCAGTCTCAGGGATCGGCCTGACTCCCCCTCCCCAGTGCCACTACACCCAGGTCTACCTGCTCGCAAGGCAGTTTAGGAATGGAAACATCTTCCCAGACCCCTTTTCTTCTTTCCCTTGAGACTGAGCTTCAGGTAAATAGCTTAGGGTGACCTTGAACTCACTATATAGCCCAGGCTGACCTGGAACTTTCAATGATCATCCTGCCTCAGCCGCCTGAATGCTGGGTACCCCACACCAAACTTCATGCTGTTGTTTTTGAAATCTAGATTGTACATATGAGAGAAGACATACAATATTTGTCTTTATAAATCTGGCTTATTTTGATTGGTGTAATTTCCATTTCCATCCAGTCTCCTACAGATGATATAATTTCATCCTTTCTTATGGCTGAATAAAATTCCACATGCATAACACACACACACACACACACACACACACACACACACTGCATTTTCTTTCTCCTTTATTCTGTCAATGGACATTTAGAGTGATCCGTATTGTGAATAGTGACAAAACACATTTCTGCAATATCCTTAGGTTCTTTAGGGTATAATCCAGAAAAGATATAGCTGTATCATTTGAGAGTTCTAGTTTAACTTTGTCAAGAACCACTATACTGATTTCCACAGTAGCTAAACTAATTACTATTTCCACCATGAGTCTTCAACTCCCATCCCCTTCCCAACCCTACTGTCTCCATCTCATCTCCCAATCTCCCTAGTAGTTGCTCTTTCTTGATGGTAGTCATTCTGACCTGAGTTTCAGAACAGTTTAGTTTGCATTTCCTTGTGGCTAAGTATGTTGAAAATTTTCATGTATTTATTGATTATTGGGAAAGTGGTAACATTTACTTTCTTTAGAAACTTGTCAATGAACATGCAGCCTGTAAGTCATAGAAAGTCATCCTCATGTAATCTGCCATTAGAAACCACATTCTTTTTTTTTGGTCTTTTCGAGACAGGGTCTCCCTGTAGTCCCAGCTGTCCTGGAACTCACTCTGTAGACCAGGCTGGAACCACATTCTTAATCACGATAGTACACTCATGGAGGCTCTGATTTATTGCTCTCAGACTAGAATCAGATGCTTTAATTAGTTTGAAATATATCTAATGTGGGGCTGGTGAAATAGCCGAGGGAGTAAAAGTGTCTGCCACAAAGCCTGAAGCAAAGTTTGATCCCTGGTGTTCCACAGTGGAAGGAGAGAACCAACTCCTGCTAGTTGTCCTCTGACCTCCACACAAGCTCCATAGCACATGAGAGGTAATTCTCCCCCACCCATCAAATAAATAAGTAAATAAATAAAACAAATAAATAAAATATAATGTATATATGTAATGTCAGCACTAAATTCTTACTTTTACAATACGGCATTAACATGTAAAAATATTTAGACAAATTCCAGAAGATGGAACTCTGAAGGATCATCTGATTTACTTTGTCATTTTCTTTTAGCTTATGAAAAACCTGACTGGCTCCATGTCTTTGAATTGTTACTAGTATATTAGAAGTCTAAGTAGAAGTATCAAAGACCACAACTTCACTGTTTGATGAGAGAAAGAGCCACAAGAATGATTTGGAACACTGCCCTTGTAGAGAGCAGTTAAGTTTAAAACCTAGGCAGAGCTATTCATGGACACCTTTCAGAATGGTTAAAATGCAGACACCGACATCAGCTAACACTGGAGACGTGGAGCAACCAGAACAATGGTTGCTCAGGAGATGCGGATTGTACAGCTTCTTTCGAAGTCCATTTGGCAGTTTCTTAACAAAACCAAATCCAGCCACCGTATCC